>JAODAL010036871.1:0-41112 GCA_025379985.1 Phyllomedusa bahiana
CACAATAGGCATGAGCACTAAAGACCGGCAAAGGCCACTGGAAGAGGCTGGGCTAAAATAGGAGCAGTGCCCGGCAATGGCCAATTACCGGCGCACTGCCCCTTTAAATCTCAGACTGCTGGCGCGCACGCTCCCTAAGGGGCGGAGCCGCGCACGCCGAGAGACTGAGACGGACGGGGCAGGAGCAAGGCCGGGTAAGTCACTGGGGACCCGGGCAGCGGGATGAGCGGACCCCGGACCCGAGGTGCGGGACGGGGCGCCGCTCAGAGTCGGGGCACGGATGCGCCCGCTACCCGGGACCAGGTTCGCAGGGGCATCCGTGACAGGGCCACATAGGGGATTGTAGCATCAGGGACGGGATCCTGCAGGAGCCGTCCTTTTTGGGACGATAGCCCCGTTAGGTAGGTAGGGCCCAATAGCCCATAGGGATGATTTAGGGATAGTGGTTACCAGATATATCTATCACTATACCTGTCCCTTGTTTGTTTATTTGAGCACTTTTTCACGAATATATTATGTATCGAGTAGCTATGGTGTGTATTTTAGGATATGTTTTTAACATTTTTCAATAAAAGTTATATTTTATTGTTTATCACTTCCAGTACTTAGTTGGTAATAAATATTTTGGGGTATTCTGGATTGCTGCGCCTATAAATTAACCTGACTTAGGCCTAAGTTGAATAAAAAATTAGTTATGTCAAAAGCATATGGGTGGACATCAAATACCAAATGTTAGAGGTTGTAACTAAGGATGAGTGTATTGAATCTGACGAAGAGGAATTTGTTTCGAACGTCAGGAAAAATCTGATTCTAAACTAAGCCAAATTTCATGGCGATTTATGGTAACAGATCTAAAATGGCCGCCAGCACATGGCGTGACATGGGGCAAAGATCTATGGGAGAAAGAAAGGAACGCCCTCAATGACATGTGCAGACATGCAGCCAATCAGCAGCCAGCCAGCTTCTGTGATGTCACAGCCCTATAAATAGGGCAGCCATGTTAAATTCTGCCACTGTGTCTGTTATGCACAAGGATCTCTCTGTAGCAGCACTAGATTGCAGTCTGTGCAAAATCCTGGGTTGAAATACCTTACAAATACACAGGTGTGTGTCATATACACACCTGTTCCTGAACCAGCGTTTTTTATTTTGGGATCTTGCTCTCTGTGGCAAACAGCTACTTTTTTCACAAAGGGGCCGTTCACACGGCTTATTCTGTGACTGATTCCAGCCGTACTGCACGCCGTATGTACGCTGCAGTACAGCTGGAATCCGTCCCAGTCAGTCACTCATAGAGAACTGGGGATTCCGTCTCTTCTCCCCGCTCGGCGAACACGCCTAGGGGGAGAAAGCGACATGCTCATTATTTACGGCGTGTACGCGCCGTGAATAATGAGTGTTTATGGGGCCGGCGAGCTGGCGGCCCCCGGCCCCACCCCCGCTGCACGGCAGCCGGCATAATTGCGGGGCGAAATCTGTCCCCGCAATTACGTTGGCAATAAGCCATGTGAACATTGCCTTATTGTGAACTCTCTTTGAAAAACAGTGTGCGTAGTTCTCACATACACACATCTCCAATCCAGCTATTTTAGTCTTTTGGGATATTGCTCTCTGTGGCAAAGAGTTAATTTTTTTCACTTATAACGTGAAACACCTTTGAAATACAGTTTGCACAGTAAGAGGACGTCGCAGCAGGGGTCACTCGGCAAAGCCAGAGCTACCGGTGTCATCTAACAGCCGTGTGTTGACCACCAATCCAGAGGTTGTTGAATGGTTGACTATTTCATCCACTTCCTCCCAGATGACATCTGACAACCCCAGCCAAGAGTCCGTGGGTGCTTCAGACACAACCCTAATTTGGCATGGCCGGGGTCAGGTCAGGGGCACTCACCTGTCCTCAACCCGCCTCTGTCCCGATCGGTTCCCTCAGCCAGAGAACTACTATGTGCTGTGGGCTCTGCAGCACTATACAGTGAGGACGAACTATTTGAGGGCAGTCAGTAGCTACTGGGCAGCAAAGAGGTGGGGCAGACATCCGCTGCTTCTTGCAGTAGGCGGGCAAGAAGTGATGTGGAGAGTGGCATGGGGGGGTTATGTTGCGAACGGTCAGACTTTGTACACCAAGACCGTTGAGGAGCACAGCAGTGATGGGGAAACACTAATCGATGAGGATGTAGCCGATCGCACTTGGGAGTCGGGTGAAGCATCATCATCATCGTCGGGAGAAGAGGGCGGCTGCCTGCATGTCAGGCAGTGGCGCAGCCAGCAAGTCGGCAATGTGGCCGGGAGTCGTCAGGGTGGCAGCAGTGCGAGGTCGGGAGCCAAACGGCCACGGGGTAGACCATCCGCTTCGCAGGTCCCTTCCGGCCCAGAAAGTAGCGGCGCAGGGGCTCGCCGAGGCAGCGGCAGTAGCAGTCCGTGCTGTTGGTGGTAAAATCACTTACTTGACGGTGTTGCAGTTTTTTGCCAAGACACCGGAGGAGACCAACATGCATATATGTAGAATCTGTGGGCAGAAAGTGAAGCGTGGCCAGGGTGTTAACGTTGGCACCACGGCCCTGCATCAGCATATGCAGCGTCACCATCCAGTGGCCTTGGAGAAACGGGTCTCAGATGTTGTGGTCCATCCCGCCGCTGCAACAGCAGCAGCAGCACCCAGTAGCACGCATCCCATTTCAGGCAGTCAAGGCTCCAACACCTCTGCTGAAGGGAGTGGTCTTTCCCATCATCTACCGGTCCAGATGCTCCTGCTCCTCGCCAATCATGGGGTCAGCAGTCGCTCACTGAGGCGATTGCCAAGAGACAGCAGGATGCGTCCAGCCCTACTGCAGTCCCTCCCTTTTCACGTGGTGGACACTGCACCGTTCAGAGAACTGATGGCTTGTGCCGAGCTGAGGTGGAGAGTCCCAAGTCGTCATTTCTTTTCGAAAAAAGCAGTACCAGCCCTGCACAAATATGTAGAAGAGAAGGTGGGCCATTCCTTGAGCCTATCAGTGTCCTCCAAAGTGCATGGCAGCTCGGACGTGTGAGCTGTAATTACGGTCAGGAACAGTACATGTCCTTTATGGCCGACTGAGTGAATGTGCCTCCTGCCCAGCCACACCAGCAACTTGGACAGGAGACGCCGCTTTCCCCTCCACGTTGTCAAACTGCTGATCCTGTGCCAATGTCCACCTCCTCCACCACCTCAGCCTCCGCTGCAGCAACAAGCCTTAGTGCTCCTCCAGCATAACACATGTGCAGGGCATGGCGGTGTCACGCAGTTCTACACCTGGTTTGCCTGGCTGAACGAAGTCACACAGGGAAGGAACTGCTCCGTGTCATGGAAGAAAATCGATTTCTGGCTTTCTCTGCGACAACTGAAAATCGAAATCATGGGGACAGACCATGGAAAAAAACATGGTGTCCGCGCTGCGGCGAGGAGGGCTGAGCCATGCGCCTTGCACCGCGCACGTGTTTAATCTGGTTGTCAAATGGTTCCTCAAGTCTTCCACCCATCTGTAACACATTCTAAAAATAGCCAGGTAACTTTGCATGCACTCCAGCCATTCCTACACCGCCAAGCACACCCTACTTGAGCTGCAGCAGCAGAACGGCCGCCACCAACATAGGCTGTTATGCGACGTTTCCACTTGTTGGAATTTCAGCCTCCATATGTTGGACTGACTCTATGAACAGAGAAAGGCCATTAATGATTTCTTTATGATCCAAGCGGACAGGAGTACCCCCCTGTGTAATTTGGATGTCAGCCAGTGGCAGCTCATGCATGACACCTGCCGTTTGCTCAGGCCGTTTGAGGAGGCCACGTTATTTGTCAGTCCCCAGGACTACGGGATGAAAAATGTCATTCCAATGTTTTATGTCCTGTAGCAGATGCTGTAAAATCCGTCTGGGCAGGGGACTGGTGACGTGGCAACACCGTCTCACAGCCACATGAGTCCAGTAAGCACTTTTTTCATTGGGGTACAATCTGTTTTCTACAGATAAATTGCACCTGAATGGAAAGGGGTCTGCTGTGCTTGGGGAGAGAATTCTAGAAGGGGTGTGGGAGTATTTAAACTAGGCATGAGGAGGGAGGACAATCTAAAAAAAAGTAAGGGTAGATAGGTTAGAGAGTGGGTTAGAGAGTGGGCAGACTATATCAGCAGGTGGAGAAGTGGACTGTAGGGGATGGACTAGACCAGTGGATAAGGAGATCCATATGTTGCAAACCAGCATTGAAGATATAGGTGCCCACAATATCTCATGTCATCTATTAACTGTGTAATATATTATCCTATGCTGTCTACTAAAGGTGTAATGTATAAACCCATGCTGTCTACTAAAGGTGTAATGTATAATCCCATGCAATCTACCGAAGGAGAGATGTATCATTCCATGGCATCATCTGAAAGAGTAACGTTTAATCCCATGCTGTCTACTGAACGGGTAATGTATGATCCAAGTCCGGCTAGATATAATCCCATACCATGGACGGAAAGGGGAAAACTGAAAGGGAATTTAAAATTTCCCCTTCGTCCTCAGGCAGTATGCAATGGGTTAATATCATTCTCAACCCAGCAATGACAGAAGAAAAAGAAACGAGTATCAGGTTCAAATAATTCAAGCACTAATTATTTCCACCTCACCCATATAAGCTCTCCTCAGACAGTGAATAGACCTGCTTTTTCTTCTGTCCCAGCTAGACTTATTATTTTTATAATTATTTTACCATTAACTATTTCCAGGTTTTATTATTTTACTACAGTGGCTCCTGTGGAGGAGACCCAAGAGTTTCTTAGTGCAGCTCCTCATTCCCCCACAGCTGATCTGCCTAATTGGCCTGGAATCCCAGAGGTTCTGGGGCAGCCATGGCCTGGGAATGTCTCAGCCTGCATTCCAGTTCAAACTCAGCAGAGCTTCCTCCCGCGCTGATAGCCGGACAATTTATGCTCTACACCAGGAGAGAGGCACGGTATCAGAGGGTCGCTGCCTCTGATGGCATATAATGGCGTTTCTATGTGCACTGCCAGGCTGCGTACTCTCCATGGTGCAAAGGTAGGAGATGAGTTCTCTCACACTTTAAGCTGCCTCTGGTAGCATGTGCTGATCTGTGGTATTAATGTACTCCTGGGTCAGGGGACTGGCTGCTGTTTGTATTCTGTTTTTCTGTGCACGGCCCTGCTGCACACTCTCCATGGTATAAAGTTGGTAAATGAGTTTTCATGCCATCAGATGCTTCTGGTAATTTTTTGGTTTGTGCTGATTTTGCTCTTCTGGTTCAGAAGATTGGTTTCTGCAGACTTATTTTATTTTCTGAAGTCTTATAGATGATGAGCAGCAGCAAAACATGAGAATAGAAGCTGGAAGTTATGGCGCAGGTTCTGTGCTATATTCCCGGCTCCTGCCTGGTAACTGAGTATTTTTAAATCTGCCTCATGGTGAGTGTGTTTTAAGCAGAAACTAATCAATTATTATTTGGTTGTATTGCAACTGCAAAAATCTATCAGAGGTTTCAGAATACAATCATGGGAGATTACTCTGTCTCAAACCATTTAAAGATTACAGAATTGTGTTACCTGCTCTGTTTAATCCGCACAGGTGCTCTTATTGGAGGGGTCTCCATTTAGAAAACCTCTTGTTATATACATTTTATAAAGTCCCAATCTGTTGCACTCAGTGCTCTGCTCTGATATCTCAGCTTTTAGCTAAGAGAAGAGAAGGTTCATAGAGGGTCTTCTACTGGGGACCTATTCTGGCTGCATTATACCAACATCCATTTAATGATTAATAAAGTGTAATGCTTAAATTCCCCTAAGGAGCAGGAACGCTTCAATCCTACTATCAGACTTTCCCATAGCCTAATACCAGAGCTTCTAGCAATGCAGAACCCTTTTAAATTTGTTTAAGGAATTGTGGCTTAACTATCTATTGCCTCTAAGAGGCCCATAGGTTTATCGGCCCGTTCAGGCCCAAGTACTCTTGCCTTTTGTAGGAAATGGTAATGTTTTCCGCTATCTACCTTTATCGTGTAGTTCCCTAATATTGACAGTGTAACTGGAAGGCTCATGTCAGTGAAAGCATGTGAAAAAAAAAACCCTCATAGGCTCAGTTTTACTTCAGAGAATACAGCCACAGCTTCCATCATTAAATGAGTGTTTATCTAGTCTGAGGAAATCCAGAGGAAAATTCACAGTTTATTTTTTTCAAGTCTCAACACTCCACACAAATTGAGCTCTGGTTCTCTGGAAGCAATATCTGGCAATATATCATATGGCTTAAAATAATAATTATTTAAAAAAAAAAAAGTATACTAGCAAAAGACATTTACTTCAGGTGCAGACTCGTTACTAAAGGACCAAATGAATGAGAATGCTGGGTATTGCATGAGTCAGTTATTTTCCTTCTGCAGTAGCCTGTTGGGCTTCATTTGCCATTTTTTCCTCATTGCCAGAGCTCTGAATCTGAGTAACCTGATTTTCCAGTATGGCATAATAGTGGAATATCACTAACCTGGGGCCTCCCTCAGTTATTGAGGTGTATTTCCTGTAGAAATCATAAAGCCATATGAGAGCTATTGCACTATCTGCTTCATCAGAAGATTTTATGGGCAAAGGATGGTCACAGCTAAAGCTTCTTAAAACCCCTTCTATAATCCCCCCACCCATTTCTCCCTACCAAGTTTTAGGCCTCAGAGATAGTTCCATGACTGAAGAAGAAGAGAAATAAATGAGAGAAAAGCAAAAAATAAATAAATAAAAAGTCTTTAATTCCAAAAGGGAAGGTCACTCTGGTCCAGATTGAAATCTCCCAATATATGGATTCTAAACTGTATAAATTGAGAAGTAACCAATTCTTATACTTATTTTTTCTATAACGTGCCTCAGATGTCCCTTCAGTCTATAAGGCTCAGACAACAAACCAGGTGTCTTGAGGACTGGTTCAGCCTCATGTATTCAATTGCTGTTGAAGGGGAGTTTGGTATCAGATAATTCCTCATGTACAAAGGTCTGGTCCGCCACTGTCTAATATATGTTCTCCAATTCACAGAGAAGTTCTCAAGTGGAGATAGTAATAACAAATATTTCCACCATTCTAAATGACTTTCCTTACTCTTAGGTTGTACTCACTATACTTCACTAGAATTGTTGTGATTCTAGCATAAATCAGATTGGAGACAATTTCCCTACTCAAAAGCTGTGTCATCACATCAAGCGCTTCTCAGCTTCTTCAGCACCACAGATTTTCAAATCCACCCCTTTCCATGGAGGTTTTTGGTAATTGTCAAGAGCAAAGGAAGAAGGAGAGAGAGAGAGAGAGAGGAAAAAACAAACAAAAAAAAAAACAAAACTGGTTGGATTCTAGATATAATCTGTTGTAACCATATAGTCTTGGGACTGTCTGCTTCCATTCTGGTTGGGGCTCTAACCAGTTTTCTACTCAGGTCCTTTCAGCAGGACATTCTCAGGGTACTAAACAAGGTTATTCTTATTTAGATGCAATTATTTTCCCTCGCAAGGAAAGGTGTTAGCGGGTGGCCAGGTCGGTCCTACCTGAATTGAGGAAATCTCACCAATGTTTAAACCTATATTGGTCCTGTCAAGATTGAGAAACCCTAGCTAACTCCACATTGAATTTAGATGAGGTGGTCTCCTCCTAAGACTCGTCCCCTCCTCAATGGTCAACAAGCTATTCGCTTAGTTCTTATTTAACATTTTTATTACTAACTATAGGGTTATTGTTCCCAATAGACCATCGGGCCACCTTATGCAACTCGAACAGAAAGGTATGAGACCTCAGCTTATGGTGTAAGGCTGCTACAAGGTGAAGAACTACAGGTGCAGTTTTTATAAAGCTCAACTAGTGCATAAGGGGCTTCTTGTACTGGTAAAATTTCCTGAATCTGACTGAATATAGTCTGAATCAAGGAGTTCACTTCAGTTTTAAGTCAGGTTTAGGGTGTTGACCTAGTCTTCTAGCATCTCCTCTCTAGACCTCTAGAGGTGGTGCTGGAGTATAGAAGTGTGCTCCCTGGCTAGATAAGATCAGTCTTGGCATAGTCTCTTCATTAGCTGGAAGAGGTTACAATTATGGGTCTTATGTCTGGTCCCTCTATTTATTAAAATCTCAGGAGTATATAAAAATAAACTCAGGGCCATGATAATTTTTCCAATTTTAACTGGAAAGAGACTAATGTCCTCTCATGTCAGTGTTATTGCAGAAAATATTCTATAAACTGCTCATATGAAAAGATCTTCTAATCTATGTCCCTCTACATCCAGATCAGGAGAATCTATAGCCTGCCATGTGTCAGGCAAAGCTGTCTGGCAAGGGTCTATCTTAGGCAATGCTTAATA
Organism: Phyllomedusa bahiana; assembly: GCA_025379985.1. Lineage (NCBI taxonomy): Eukaryota > Metazoa > Chordata > Amphibia > Anura > Hylidae > Phyllomedusa > Phyllomedusa bahiana. The sequence goes on from JAODAL010036871.1 coordinate 8,337, forward strand.
ACCTTCTGCACATTGGTGGAGCCTCAGCTCTGGAGTTTACCACATCATCAGCTTGATTTCTATAGAATCCCATCTCTCTCCTTCCAGTGGCTCACCTCCTATAACAAGGTGGTGTGAAGGGCGCCAGCACAAATGCTCATGAAGTGAACTTCTAGGATATTACTACAACATGAGAGGATATATTCTCCATTTACCCTCCTGTAACAAGGTGGTGTGAAGGGCGCCAACACAAGTGATCATGAAGTGAACTTCTAGGATATTACTATATATGAGAAGATATATTCTCCATTTACCCTTCTGTCAAGTGGTTCTTTAAAGACTCCAGGGAAAGGAAAATTACAAGCTTTATCTTCCCAAGAATGATATCCGAATATCTGTCTAGTTTTCGGTTCACGTAATAATAAATTCCAGCAACATTAAAGACAAAGATAAGAGTGCACTTCTCGCTGGTCTGGAACCCAAGTCCCACAAACGGGCAGGGTGCCGGTAGCGGCTCTTTCAGTTTGGGTGATTTATACACGCAGAAGTGCTGTTGGGTGGACCGCTTGAGTTGGCGGTGCTGTCTGTTATGTTTTTACTATTTAGGATATGCTGGAGTCCTTCAATGTGGCATCTGAGTACAGTATTAACCAGGGAATCTTATCAGTTTTTTCTTCTAAATTCCTTTCTTTGGAGCGAACTGCTCATCCTTTGTTAACCTCAGGAAACGGTAAACTTATCTTATAAGTCTGTTTCTTCACTTACAAGGGCCTCTTACAGAAAACAAAGTCAGCATAGCCTCTGACACTGGTTCTATAGCAATACTTCTGTGTAATGATCAAGAAGAATGGTTATTGGCTAGAGAGAAATGAGCCAACACCTTGTGTTTAAGTAGCGTCCTTATTGCCAAATAAAAGTAAAACTTTATTAGATTAAATTTACCAAGTAGCTGCTTAGTATTCTCTACGATCTTTGGCATAAGTCTGAGTACTTTAGAGAATGCACATTTTGCATTCTGTCCCCCACCCCTGCCTTTTGTACTGCTGTTGGAAATCCCATTGTGTGCTGCCTGAGGACGAAGGGGAAGTCTAAGATTTACTTACCGAAATCTGTATTTCCATGAGTCCTCAGGCAGCACAGGGATCCCACCCTTATAAAAAAAAAATAAAAATCTTACTGCTTTAAATTAAACAGGTCTGTTCACTATCTGAGGAGAGCTTATATGGGTTAGGTGGAACTAATTAGTGCTTGAATTATTTGAACCAGATACTCGTTTCTTTTTCTTCTGTCATAGCTGGGTTGAGGAGGATATTAACCCATTGTGTGCTGCCTGAAAACTAATGGAAATACAGATTTCGGTAAGTAAATCTTAGACGTCTATTCACAATTGCCATAAGGCTAGTAACCAAAATGGGGGCGCTTGTTCTAGAGGAGCAGATTGATGTGGTTGGTATTGCTGAAACATGGTTGGACTCCTCACATGATTGAGCTGTCAAGCTTCAAGGTTTTAATCTATTTAAGGACAGAGCAAAAACAGTAAGGGAGTGTGTCTGTATGTAAGGAGTGATATGAAGGCAAATGTGAGAGGCAATAGCGGGTGAAGATGTGGAAATATTGTGGGTGGAAACACAAGGAGGGGTTAAGGCAGAAAAAAATATTTTTGGCGTAATCTACAGACCTGCTAACATCACTGAGGAGATAGAAGAACAGGTGCATAATCAAATGGTGCAGGCAGCACAAGCGGGTACAGTGGTAATAACGGGCGACTTTAATTACCCAGACATTGATTGGGGTCACAGTTCTGCATCAACTGCAAAGGGAAGGAAGTTCCTCAATCTGTACCATGATAATTTTATGGGACCGTTTGTGGAGGATCCCAGTAGATGTGATGCTCTGTTGCATCTGGTAATTTCTAACAATGCAGAACTTGTTGGAGTGGTCACTGTTTCTAAAAGTCTATAGTAACAGCAACCACAATTTAATTCATTTTAGTGCAAACTGGAAAAAAGAAATACAGAGTGGGAGGGCAAAAACATTTAATTTTAAAAAGGGCCAATTTTCCCTTATTGAGGGACACAATACAGGACATAGACTGGGAGCAGAGATTAGCAAATAGTGATGTAGAAGCCAAATGGTAGAGCTTTAAATACAACCTGGGGAAATTTATAGCAATAAAACTAAATCCAACATGGCTTCTACCTTCTGTTAAAAGGGCAATAAATAATAAAAAGGGCATATAAAAATATTTCAGAGGATCAGCACCAGCTTTTGAAAATTACAAGGCAAATAGGATTATGGGGTATATTAAAAGGGGAATAGATGCACATGATGAGAACATTATTCTCCCATTATACAAGTCACTGGTTAGACAACACAATATTGTGTACAGTTTTTGGGCACCTGTGCATAGGAAAGACATTGTAGAGCTTGAACAGGTACAAAGGCGGGCAACAAAAATAATAAAAGAACTGGGTGGACTGCAATACCCAGAAAGATTAAAAAGGTTAGGGTTATTTAGTTTAGAGAAAAGACGGCTTTGGGGGGGGGGGGGACATCATAAATATGTTTAAATATATTAAAGGTCAATACAGGCAATCCCAGAGTTACACACGAGTTAGGGACTGTAGGTTCGTCCTTAAGTTGAATTTGTATGTAAGTCAGAAACCAATATATTTAGTACATGTATGGTGTGGTATGCTGGTACTTGTAGTTCCACAAATGACAGCAAGTCACACCACACATGTAGTGCCAGGGTCAGTATTATATAAGTAATATACAAATATAATATTGAGCCACAGAACTGAAACTCAGTCTGCACTATAAATATAGAATACTGACCCTAAAAACAGATTAATATTACATAACTGCAGACCGTCACCTCTGTCGGTCAGTATTGTATATGTATATTAGTTATATTATACTGACCCATAGAACTGACAATCAGTCTGTAGTTCTATAATTTTGTTCAGCTCTGTGTGTCAGTATTATATAATTATAGTGCAGACTGTCAGCTTTGTGGGTCAGTGTTATTTATGTGTATTACTTAGTAATGACCCACAGTGCTGATCAATATTATAGAACTGCAGACTTATTGTCATCTCTGTGGGTCAGTATTGTATATGTGTATTACTTATGATGCTGACAATCAGCTTGCAGTTCTATAATATTGAGCAGCACTGTGGGTCAGTATTACAGAAGTAATACACATACATAACACTGACCCACAGAGCTGACAATCTGTAGTTATGTATACTGTACCCTATCTTGTGTTATTACATAATGTAATATTACAAAATTGTCAGCCCAGCCTACCTGCCAGACATTGTTACAGGCAGGCTGACAACTCTGTATAGTATAACTAACAACTGATGCTGCTGCCCCTGTGCCCTCCTGCTGAGTGAGAATAAGAGGAGGGTAAGATAAGCACATTTGTTCTGTTAAGTGTCTTTTGTTCTGTTAAGTGTCCCTCCTCCTCCTCCTCCACCACAGCCCCAGCAGCTTCTCAGTACCTGTAGATAAGGGAGAGGCAGTGATTACACTGCTCTCCCCCAACATGTGTCTGCAGGCTGGGCTCAGAGCAAACTTCCTCCACAACCTGCATTGTGTGAGCGAGCAGGGACAGGAGAGAGGAGGGGGGAGAGCTGCGTTCCGAGGCTGGATTATGTGAGCGAGCAGTAGGAGGAGGGGGGAGAGAGGGGGACGGAGAGCTGCGCTCCGAGGAAGTCGGCAGAAGAAGGAATTACATCAGTTGTGTTGCGTGCAGCCCTACACAGGCAGGTCTCAGGCTTATGTCGTTCCGATGTCCCCATTCGTAACTAGGGGGCAGACGTAAATCGGAACGACGCAAGTCGGGGACTGCCTGTATAGAGATCTCTCTCAAGATTTAATTATATCCAGGACTGTATCCAGAACAAGGGGGCATCCTCTACATATTGAGGAAAGAAAGTTTCTACATAAACATAGAAAGGGATTTTTTACTGTAAGAGCAGTGAGACTGTGGAGCTTTCTGCCAGAGGAACTTGTCATGGTGAATTCAGTAACAAGAGTTCAAAAAGGGTCTGGATGCATTTCTAGAGTGTAGTAATATAACAAGTTATAGTGACTAGGATTCTGGAGAAGGGGCGTTGATCCAGGGATTTATTCTGATTGGAACAATTGGCTTCTACCTCATGGGGTTTTTTGCCTTCCTCTGGATCAACAATTTAGCAAAATAGGCTGAACTGGATGGACACCTTTCTTATTTTGTCCTTACAAACTATGTAACTATGTAAAAAAAAAAGTGATCATAGCAGCTAAAATACAAAATGAATGGCAGGTAGCCAAGAACAGCAAGACAAACCTCAATAAATTCTTTAAGCATATAAATGCCAAAAAAGCCAAAGTCAGAGCATGTAGGACCCTTAAACAACAGTAATGGGAGCTGGTCACTGGGGATCAGGAGAAGGCAGAGGAACACAATAGGTTATTCAGCTCTGTATATATTAACGAGGAGAAAGCAGCTGATGTGGGCAGGCCCAGTGCAGATGTTGGTGGTGTCAGTACTAATGAGAGCAGTGGTAGAGCTGATGGGGGAGGGCCCAGTGCCGCCAGTACTGTTAATACGTCATCTGAAATAATTAATTGGCTCAGTGTAGAAAGGGTCCAAGCCAAGTTAAATAAACTGAATGTGAACAAGGCTCCAGGCCTAGATGCCATACACCCATGAGTTCATAAAGAGCTCAGCTCGGTTATCAGTGTGCCCTGAACCTGATATTTAGAGATTCTCTGGTGACTGGTATAGTGCCAGAAGACTGGCGCAAGGCAAATGTAGTTCCCATCTACAAAAAAGTCTCCAAGTCTTGCCCAGGTAATTATAGTCCAGTAAGTTTAACAACTATTGTAGGAAAAATATGTGAGGGGTTCATAAGGTACTATATACAGTTATATGTGGCAGAATACAATATTATAAGTGATTTCCAGCAGGGTTTTACTAAGGACAGAAGTTGTCAGACCAACCTGATCTGTTTTTATGAAAGGGTGAGTAGAAGTCTGGATAGTGGGCAGCTGTGGATATAGTGTTTTTAGACCTTACAAAGGCGTTTGACACTGTCCCTCTTAATTGTTTATTGGGTAAATTAGAATCCATTGGGTTAGAAATAACACTGTGTAATTGGATTAAAAACTGGCCATATGATCGTACTCAGAGTTTTGGTAAATGACTCCTACTCTGAGTGGTCCCCGGTTATGAGTGGTGTGCCTCAGGGCTCAGTATTGGGTCCTCTTTTATTCGATGTATTTATTAATGATATAGTGGAGGGGATTAATCGCAGGTTTCTATTTTTGTAGATGACACCAAGCTATGTAGTGTAGTGCAATCAATGGAAGAGGCTTATAAATTGCAAGCAAACCTGGACAAACTGAGTGTTTGGGCATCCCCTTGGCAAATGAGGTTCAATGTGGATAAATGTAAGGTTCTGAATCTGGGTATGAATAATCTGCAGGCATCATATGTGATGGGGAAGAAAAACTAGGAGTATCGCTTGTTGTGAAAGATCTGGGCGTTCTTGTAGATCATAGACTGCAGAACAGCATGCAGTGTCAATCAGCTGCCTCTAATGCAAACAAGATATTGGCGTGTATTAAAAGAGGCATGGACTCATGTGACAAGGATTTAATTTTACCGCTGTATAAAGCATTGGTGCGACCTCACTTGGAATATGCTGTTCAGTCCTGGGCTCCAGTTTATAGAAAACATGTAGTGAAGCTAGAGCAAAGACAAGCAACCAAACTTATAAAGGGAATGGAGCATCTTCTTTATGAGGAGGTTAGTAGAATTGAACTTATTTAGTCTTGAGAAAAGACTTCGGGGGTCATGATTAATTTATATAAATGGTCCCTGCAAAAACTATGGGGGAAAACTATTTCATGTAAAGCCCCCTCAAAAGATAAGGGGACATTCCCTTCGGCTGGAGAAAAAAGGATTCAATCACGAGTGGAGAAAAGCGTTCTTCACGGTGAGAACTGTAAATCTGTGGAATAGCCTGCACGAGGAATTGGACACAGCAGGAACAGTTGCGAGTTTCAAGAAAGGCTTAGATAACTACCTAAAACTAAAGAATATTATAATGCAAAAAAACAGGATATCCGGTGACATAACTCCAAAGGACAATGCCGCTAAGGATTCCAAGGTCCGTAAGTATGAAAACAGAAACTTTATTGCTCAGATAAAATCCAAAATGGTTCAAAATCTACCGGGGTACATCAAGGACACCAAGTCCCTCCTCAAAACTCTAAAGGATCAAAATTGGAAAGAGCATTATACTTGGCTCACATGCGACGTGGTGGGACTGTATTTCTGTATACCCCACGATGTTGCATTGACTGCTCTTACTTTCTTCTTAAAAAATCATTATGATATCAATTTGCAAGAATTTATTTTGATGGCTGTAGAATATCTCTTGAAAAGCAATTATTTCAAATTTGAAGGCACATATTACCTACAATTGGAGGGGGCTCCTATGGGAGCCACCTTGTCACCCTCCCTGGCTAATATCCCCATGGCATGGTGGGAACATCATGCCATTTATAATGAGAATAACCCCTTTATGGATTGCATTGTGTGGTATGGGCGCTAAATCGACGACCTCCTGTTGGTGTGGGGTCGCGGTGTGGCGCTCATACCCCGCTTTTTGGAATACATCAACTACAACCTATTTAATTTATGGTTTACAGGGGATGGGAATAAACACAGTGTTCCATTTTTGGATGTGTTTCTCACAGGACAGAGTGAGACAGGTAAGATCACCTCTAACCTTTATCGGAAACCAAATTCTGGAAATACTATCCTCAGAGCCAACAGCTGCCATGCTGCTGGTACCATCAAGGCCATCCCATACGGGGAGATGGTCAGAGCTAGACATATTTGTTCAGAAGAGGAAGATTTCAAGGTAGCAGGAGAAACAATAGGTCAAAGACTCATAAAAAGGGGATATAAAAAGAGAGACACAGATAGAGCCACAAAGAGAGTGAGATCAAAAACACAGGGACAACTAATGGAAATGACACAAAAAGAAACTAATGTGGAAAAGCAAGGGAAAATTGAAAAGATTGCCTTTACTACTAAGTTTAGTAGAAATTTCAATCAAATAAAGTCCATCTTTAAGAGAAATTTGAGCATTTTAAGACAGGATGAGACACTTTCTAACATTTTGGATAAGGGGGTACGTATAATACCAAAAAGAGGCCAAACATTGGGGAACATTATCTCACACAGTGTACATACAAGCCACCATACCAGGAAGGGGAAAGTATGGTTATCACAAAAGGGTTTTTTTTAAGTGTGGAGGATCCCGCTGTGGAGTATGTAATTTAGCCCCCCCCAAAAAAACAGAATTTGAAGACAATGGCAGACAACAAAAATATACCATTGGCCAATTCATAAATTGTGATAGCCATCATTGTATCTATATCATAAAATGTGTTCAATGTGACAAAAAAATACGTGGGCAGCACCATTAGAAAAGTAAAAACACGCATAAAGGAACATATTACCAGTATACACAAACAGCAGCCCCAAATGTCAGGAGCAGCAAAACACTTTGTGGAATGCCACCAGGGGGACACAACAGGATTTAAAGGGGTTGTCTCGCTACTATGATTGGGTTTTAATTAAAAGATCTTTAAAAAACAAGCAGCTTTGCAATATATGTTCATTACAAATGTCCTACTGATTTTGAGTTAGCCCTGTTAGCAGGAGTGCATCAGCTTCTCAAGTTTCTATAGCAGCCGACCTGTTGATCCTTATCTTACTGGCTGTCAGGTCTTTATGACTCCTCAGTCTTTGAAGACAGGTCGGAGCAGAGAGCCCCTCCCGCACAGAATGCTTCTGTAGTGGAGGGAGGGGGAGGGAGGACTCTGGCGTCTGTGTCCATGCTGCCTGGATTAACCCTGGGTGTGCCTGCTTCCTCCTGCTCTCTACACAGATAGATGTGACAGCAGTGACCCTGTGTGTTACTATAATCATGATGTGTCTTTGGAACTGTGACTATACTAATACTATACAGATCAGGCATGTGAATACTTTATGCTCTCCTGTATTAGTGAGACATCCTGAGTATAGTAACACTTCCCTTGTTGTTGCTGGAGATGTGGAGACTTGTAAGCTAAGCAGGGGATATAGGAACACATGCATCCCCTCTGCTCTGTTATTAGCACACCACTTCACATTCCTCTCTACACTCATAGATCAGCCCTCTCCTGCAACAGACCTAGGCAGGCACACACAGGGTGAACTCTGGCAGCAAACCCCCCCCCTCCCCGCCTGTATAGAAGTTACGTAGCTGCCTGTGTGCTGATGGGAGGGGGGGAAGAGGGAGCAGAAGAGACAGACCAAGAAGCACGCCCCTCAGTTCAACTTACCAGGCTCACTGACAGGCTGAAAGCTCGTAATGAGACAACTCCTTTAAATTTTATTTAATTGAACAGGTACGATGCCCTTACAGAGGGGGTAACTGGACGAAGGTGTTAAGACAAAGGGAGGCACAATGGATCCTTAAATTAGGAACTAGAAGACCAGAGGGTTTGAATTATCGCACGGACATGCTGTACATATACTAATATATATCATTAGCTCATGCTCCTTATATAGATATATTGCATAGTTATATCATATCAGATATAATATCTCCTTTTTTTATGTTTTTGATATATATCATTATATTATGTTAGTATGCAATTACCATGTGTTATTTTGGAGCAGCTATATACATAGCTATGCCTGTATTATTTAAGTCTGTGCTTAGTGACCTATGTATTTCCATTTATGATCATGTGACCTTTTCCCTTCATGGCTATTGGTTTTAGAAGGGTTTTTAAAGATGGCTCCAACCCGCAAGGACACAACAGTGATCAAGAGTCTAAGACTCGAAACACGTCTTATCTTGCCACTTCAGGGGTCTGTTGCCCTGTGCCATTGTGGATTTTATCTGAGCAATAAAGTTTCTGTTTTCATACTTACGGACCTTGGAATCCTTAGCGGCGTTGTCCTTTGGAGTTACGTCACCGGATATCCTGTTTTTTGCATTGCATTACCGCGAGGCCAGCGGTTTGATCTGTATTGGTGAGAGAACAGTAAGTGGATCCGCGCCATTCGTTCTAAGGACACAGCCTATTTCAGGTGAGCCTGTATTCTTTTGCTTAAAGAATATTATAGTAAGTACATAACCATGTAAAATTCTGGATCCTGTCTGGTCGCAGCTCTGGGGTCAGATATGGGGTTTGCACTGGAGCAGATTGGTTCTAGCCTTGTGGGTTACAGGCATACACCATTGGGGAGGCTGGGCTTAAAATCCTTGTCTCCCTCCTTCACCCCCATTTTCCCCACTCTTAGTTGAACTTGATGGACATGTTTTTTTTTCAACCGTACTATGAAACTGCCACAGCTGCTGTGGAGGGGGGGGGGGGGAGGGGAAGGGGAAAGACAGTACCAGCTCCATCAGCAGCAACCTGAGTCGGGAGTCGTTGATGAGCAGCTTTCTTCAACTGCCTAGTGAGGAAGGTATTCACCAGCAGCAACAGCAGCAGCACCTGGAGCAGACCCTGAACCAGCAGGTGGTGGCCTACTTGGACAGCACCCTGCCACCCCACATTGAAGATCCGCTGGACTACTGGGCAGCCAAACTGGATTTGTGGCTGCAACTTGCCGAGTTTGCACTGGAGAAGCTGTCCTGCCCGGCCAGTAGTGTGGCATCAGAGCGGGTGTTCAGTGCGGCGGGGGCCATAGTTACCCCAAGGAGAACTCGCTTGTCCACCCAAAATGTGGAGAGACTCACCTTTGTCAAGATGAATCAGGCGTGGATCAGCCAGGATTTCCACACACCAATGCTTGATGCATCAGATTAGAACAGCCATGCCGCCTCACGCAAACGTTGACAAATGAGTATGGATTATTCTGGGTACCTGCCTCAGCTACTATTCTGATGCTGCCACCTTCCTGATGCCACACATCTGCTGCCAGCTGCACCCTCATTACAGTTGCCACCCACCTCCCCACTCTTCACTGAGCCATTATGTAGCTTTCTGATACTGCCATCTCACCACTCAAGTCTCCCCATGCTGCTGCTGTCGCCTCCAGGCTATGTCACCATGCCACTCTGGCTTGATGCTGCTGCTGTCACCTCCTCATTATGTCACCTCCTCATTATGTCACCTAGTTGCCGCCACCTCATAATTATGTCATTGTGCCACTCTTCGGCCTGATGCTGCTGCTGCCACCACCTCCACACTGTGTGATTGTGCCAATCTCTGGCCTACTCATGCTACTGCCACCTCCATAATCTGTCATTGTGCCACTCTGTGGCCTACTCATGTTGCTGCCAACAGACCACTCTCTCACTCGACCACCCTGTGGTTTCCTAATGCTGTTTCCACCCTCCACCACTCTATGACGCTGTCACTATGTTTGGCTTTCCACTTCTTTTAATCTGTCAGAAGGAATGAAAAAGACAGACACAACAGATTGTGTCTTCGGAGAAGCCATAAAGTTAGTATAACATTTTTCTTAGTTTGCATCAGGATTGTTTGATGATTAGGTAGCCAAAAGCAGGAGTGGATACAAAACACAGAAGTGCAAATATTCCCTGGACCTGTCATCTCTGTTTTGGATCAACTCCTGTTTCTTATTGGCTTTAGCAATACTGATGGATTATTGACCGATTTAAATCGGACACTGATGGATCAAAGGAAGGGCAAAATGATCAGTGAGGTCCATGAAAAATTACTGTTGACACCTTCTCCACTCTCTCAGGGGGCTCTACATGTATCAGCATTTAACAGAACAGGTTCTGTCACTCTGTGGAATCATCTGATGACGGTGTAAAAGGAGTGCGCTCTTTGATGCTATAATGAGAGCTCGGCCCTCTGCTCGGTTCTTTCTAGCTGGTGCTGACATTACCCTGTCAGGCTCCGTTCCCACTTCAGTTACTTCATCAGTTTTGACCTCATAATTGCCCTGATAAGTTAAGTGTGAAGCGGTTCTAAGAGTGCCGCCTGTCATCTGCGTGTCATACTAAATCACAGCATTGTTTCTATACCAAACCACGCTCCCTATGCATATTTATGCATGGCACAATGTTCTATAACACCATACATGCTCTCTGCAGCCAGGAAATAGCTGTTTTTTAACGCGATTAGTCGTGAACAAATTCGGAACAAACGTTTTTGGGGAAAATTCGGCGAATCGGCCAAATCGAATTTTTAAGAAATTCATTCATCTCTATTTATAACATAGCAGTGCTAGTAAGCCACATTAGAAAAACAAACAGCGTCTTCTTGGCAGATTAAGTCTTTATTACACACACCTTATAAAAACCTTCCGGTAGATATCAAAGGCAGTGCAGTATTGAGAGATACTATCTGTACTTGGAAAATAATCAGAAAAATGTTTAATCTGCCAATATGTATATCAAAATAAAATAGATACATGGGAGTTTTAGGTGTTCACAGAAGGAAGAGAAAAACTTTTTAATACATGGAAAGAAAACAAATAAATAAAAAAAATCTATTTCGTGAGGAGAAACACTTTCTCACATGGCAAGAAATTAAAGAAAAGTATGGGTTACCAGATATTTCCATTACTTGCAAATGAAACACCTTTGCAAAACCCAAGTTTTAGATATAGTAAATGCAGGAGATGAAAATTTTGATGCATTATTGGGTTCAAATTCATCTGGTAAATCTCTCTACATTATATGGCAGGATTAGAGGGAAAGAAAGTGAAGTGAAGAAAGATACAATTTTCACTTCATGGAACAAAGAACTTGGAGACAGTGATGCATCTTGGAAAATCATAAAATGTTTAGACAGAGTATGAACCTCTATCATTAATGAAAGTTGGAGAGGAAGGAGTTTTAAAATCGCGCCTAAGGCAATTTATGCCTTTGACATCCTGTACAAAAATACTCCCCCCACACTATCTTAAAACGTGCCTGACATGTTGTTTGGATAAAGTAAACCTAATACACGGATTATGCAAGTGTCCTAAATTAAAACAATATTGGAAAGATGTATGCGAGATGTAAAGAAAATTTGGAAGATAGACGATGACCCTTTGGCAACTATTTTCAATTACGTCCTGTTCAACTCCAGGTATGGTCAGGAAGAGGAGTTTCTGTATGGAAATAAAGGTCTTTATATTACCCTTTTGGTAGATAAAAAGTGCATTTTAAGGCACTGGTTGTAAGAAAGTAGTCCAGAGAGAGGGAAAGTTCTCATTACATTGAAAGAAATTTTCTTTCTTGATAAATTAGATGTAGAAAGATCCAAAGAGGGCTCAATTAAAAATTGTAAAAAAAAATAAAAAAAAATGGAAGAAATTTATGTAATTTGCCTTCACCGACCAGGGGTTGACCAAGATTATGAAATCTTTTGATTATACTTCTTGTTATTTGAAAGAAAAACTTACAGGTAACTTGAGAAAATTAGAGGATAAAGACTAGTGTTTGGAAAATAATTATAATTAATTATAATAAAAGAAAAAATGTGGTATTTTGATTTTTTTGATTTGGGTTTTTTCATTTAGACCACTAGATATATGAGGTGAAATATGTCAATTAGTGAAATTATGAACTTAAAAAAAGCCAAGAAGGACTACAAGATGTTCAAGCTTTCGTGATTTTTCAGTTTATTGATTCACAGTTCAAAAATTGTAAGACAAGGACATCTCAAATTTACTTCAATTATACAAATATGTACGGTATGCATGTGAAGTTGAATAGGTGCTGTTAAGAATGTATGATAATTTCTTTGTATACCTGTGTTGCAAATCAAAAATTGTTTATCAAAACAAAATAAAAAAGGACTTAATCTGTCCCCTATGACACAGGTGTCGAACACATAGCTCACAATCTTACTTTATGTATTCTGTGACAGCATAGCGTGTCTTTTTATATGCTATGGGGCTCACAAATTTTATTATATTGAACTTTGTAATTGATTTTTATTAAAAATGATTCACCTTTCCTGCTGTGCAGAAGCAGCCCAATAGCCTTGCTCTCCCTACAGTGTGATGTACATTGATCACACGGCCTGAATGAACGTTTTGTCATCATCACTCAGTGAGTGTGCTGAAGCCAAGCTCGGCAACACTTCCTGTAGGGTGTGACCTGAGCAGAAAATGATCTGGCTGCATTTAGTGAGGTCATTTTCGCTTGCCAGTCTCAGCAGCAGGAGTGATTACAGAGGAGAGGGAATTGTTTGTAAGGGCTGTTTCAATTACTATTAGTAATAAAGGCAGAGAAAGGCAGTACAAAGCTTGGGCAACTGTGTGCTAGGACCATTTACATAGCACATCTGTTTACATACTGACTCATAAGTAGCTGACAGGAATGTAATCATAACAGCAAATACAGAGTTGGAGGGTTGAGGAGGTCACACACACACACTTATGTCGACACACACACTGGCAGCGATAACTATATTTACATAGTGACTCATTACTGCCAGAGTCTAGGTACCTTCATTATTATTTTCAAAATTGCTGCAGGAGATGTGACATCACCCACCTTTCTTGGAGGCTATGCAGGCTATCCAGTATACAGAAAAAATGGGTGATGCCACATTCCCCCACAGCAATCAGATTTATAGTGATGTGTACCATCTGTGGGGATGTACAGCACATACATAGAAATATATAAACCAAATTATATATGTGTATATGTATTACATTTATTATAGGATGAGGAAAGAAAGTTTTTGTTACCATGTTACAAACTGATTGATGCACTGTACCACACACAGCCTGCTGCAAGCAAGCAGGAAATTAGTTAACTGGAGCAGAGCTTCAGGGGCATAAAGTATACCTTTCTGAGGATGATGTAATCATGTACAGGGCAGGGCAGAACAATGCTAGAAATATCAGGGGTTGGATGCCAGGAAGTCCTAGATTGCAACTGCAATGCATTCGGGGATTTGTAGGAAAGAGCTGCTGGAGAACTACTGACACTCCAACAAGCAGGAAGTTTCACTGCAAAAGGTGGATCTTACAATGAATTAATAAGGAGGTAAAAAACACTTTAAAGTAGTGGAATAGTTTTACTTTTCAATGTAATCACTGTTTATAGCATTCTATGAAATCTTTAAACTACCAGATAACCCCTTTAAAGGGGATTTATTGCTTCATCAGTTCGTCTGTTTTCTTGTAGTTTAATTTTCTCTGTTCCTCAAATCCAGGGGCATTTCTTCCCCTCCCAGCTGGGTGTTTCTTAACTGAAGGGGGATGACATCATCCCCTCCTTCACTGTTCATGCTCGTTTCTGAGTCCGTGTGTTTGTTTGAGATCAGTGGGAGGGGATAGCACATCCCTGCTCTTCACCCCTCTCTGTCTGCATTCAACTCCACGTCACTGTGTCGTTCCTCTCCCTATGCAGTCTTATTTTGTAAGAGCTGTTTTTTTACATAGCACAGCCCTGCATTCAGTCTAGACAGTCTTCTATGAACTCAGAGCACTGATCTCTTCTCCTCTCACAGCTGGAGGTTTGTTACAGTTGAATCCAGTACAGATAGTCCTCGATTAACACATTCAAAACAGCAGAGATCTGTCCTCTCACAGCTGGGGGTTTGCCACAGTTGTATCCAGTCTTCTATGAACTCCTCCAGAGCACAGATCTGTCCCCTCACAGCTGGGAGTTTGTTACAGTTGTATCCAATACAGACAGTCCTCAATGAACACCTCCAAAGCAGTACAGATCTGTCTTCTCAATTATGGGGGTTTGTTACAGTTGTATCCAGTCTAGACAGTCCTCTATGAACACCTCCAGAGCACAGATCTGTCCTCCTCTCACAGCTGGAGATTTGTTACAGTTGGATCCAGTACAAATAGTCATCGAAGAACACATTCAAAACAGCATAGATCTGTCCTCCCAGCTGTGGGTTTGTTACAGTTGTATCCAGTCTTCTATGAACTCATCCAGAGCAGCACCGATCTGTCTCCTTTCTATGCTTACGCGCAGCAGCATTAGGCACCAAGCACAATTCTGCTGTTTTCTGATTGTAGAAGCAGCTGCAGGGTTGCTGTGCAGCTGCTGGCTGTGCAGAGTGAAATGCTGCCGGCCCCTTATTCTGAGTGAGAGAGGCAGGAATGCACGCTCCCGTGAATACGAACGGGAGCCAGACAGAATGTAAATTAGAAGAGCAGGCAGCCAATAAAATGAAAGGAGGTGGAATCCGGCCGGCTCTGGGGAACAGTGTTTACAGAAAACGAAGATAAGGGAGACAGTGAAAACAAGACAGCTTTGCAGATGACATCCAATTGCAAAGTTGCTTATTTTCACTGTCCCCTTATTCTGAAGACCATTTAATGTAATGAGAAAACCCCTTTAAGTTTTAGACAGTGTTACATTTGGCCCTTTGAGGGCAACCTTAATGCTGATGAGGCGCTTGGTAAAAATGAGTCCGACATCCCTACCCTAAGATAAAACTGCTATACTTGGGAGGTTATCGGAGGAAGGGTTGAGTAAACAAAACCTCTACTTTTTCTGTTTGAAGGACTGCTGGAGGGCTTATTCTTCCTGGCTTGATCCTTGCCAGTTTGCCTAGGGCCAAGAGGACCTTTTTTGTCAAACACTTTCTACAATATCAACTAAACCAGAGGCCAAAGGACCATCGTTGTCACAAAGTAAGGCAATTTTTGGAGCCTGTGTTGTCAGACCAGTAACACAGCTACACTGACCTACTGGTCGCATTAGAAAGGGCAGTAGCCCAGGCAGTTAGTTTAGCCACATCTGGAGAACTGGGAAGGAAATCAGCTGCTTTCTTAACTAGAAAAGAGGCTAAGATCTGATCTCTTGGAAGAGCTAGTACAACATCTTACCTATAAGATTCCATCTAAACTTTTTAAGCCCTGGCCGACATTTTAGCTACAAGGGGTCTCTCTCTCTGGAACTTTTATCTCACATTTCTGAGTCTTCCTCACTAATGGGATACTTACTCTTGAAGGCCCTAGATATAAATATTTTCTTTTCTGGAGTCATCTATTCTTTTGTAAATCATCTTCTTAATGTTCATTTGAATGTAAAATAGTCTTTTTTGTATCAAGTCCCTGGAACATCTGGCTTTGAGTTAATGATCTGTGTTTTTGGACAGAAATAGTGGACATTCAGAGTCTTCAATGGAAGAGTCTCTGATAAGTTGCTCCCTTTTCCAACTGAATGCGAGGTAATAGGAGCAAAGGAATTGGTGACAGACTGAATGGGAGAAGGAGGTCTGGCTCTTTGTCCTAGCTAAGAATTGACTTCTTTGTATATCACGGCGCATAGATTTTATTTTTTTAAAAGAGGGGGATTTATCATTCCCCACCTTCTCGGAGTAACAAAGGAGTCTGCATAATCAATACGAAAAACAGAGGTATCATGTGACATGATGAAATGTAATGTAGTACATAACAGAAGTAGCAAACAGCTAGGCTGCAAAGCCTGAAACATGGGCTTTAAATTTTACATTTGGCAGCTGCTAGACCAAGCCGCCAACATGAATAACAACTTCATTCGCTGTGCTATAATCCGGTGGTGTAACATGTCAGCCCGCCAGAAAGAGACCTGGGTGGTCAGAACTGCCCGGTGCCCCGGCTCTTGTGCCCACATCCAGCCCCAACCGCCTGCAAGCAGGAACCAGCAAAGGGTGAGAGGACCAACGGTGTGAGCCTGTGGAGAGGAACAGGAGCAGCTTCCATGCTTTTATTTTCTGCTTCCAGGTTGTTTTCTGTCCAAGGAAGCAGGGATACCCTCAAGGTAATAGCCGTTGTGAAGGTGTAGGTAGAATAAAGATAAAATCACAGTTTTGAGAATAACAATACTTTGGCCGAGTTAGCTGGTGAAATAACTTATATGTCTAGCATGCCTAGGTTTATTCTTAATAAAAAAGAAAAATATGCATTAGTCAGTTGATTAAAAATACAATAGTCTGTGTTTTAAACAAATTGTGAAAAAAGCTTTACATACAGTATGTTATTTACAGTTAAGTCAAAGTAATGTAAGTTTATCAAAGGAACACTAAGGTGATGTTCACACGGCTTATTCACGCCGTAATTGCGGGACGGATTTCGCCCCGCAATAACGGCGTGTGCCGTGCAGCAGGGGGGCCGGCAGCTCGCCGGCCCAATAGACATCCATTATCCACGGCGCATATCCCGCCAGGAATACGCCGAGCGGGGAGGGGAGACGGAATCCATAGTTCTCTATGAGAACTGTGGATTACCATAATGCCTGGGATGGATTTCAGCCGTTTTGGAGCGCAATACGACGCGCAATACAGCTGAAATCTGTCCCAGAATCAGCCGTGTGAATGAGGCCTAAATCTGGAAATAAATGGTTAGGTAAACAGAAGACAAACTTGTTTACAGTATTTATCAGTCAGCACAGGATTTTCTACATAATCTTTGAACAGTTTTGTTTTAGTTATCCTGCAGACAACAAAGGGGATAATGTCATGCTGATCTTTTAAGTTTTAGGGTAGGTTCACATTGATTAATGCCGCCAAACAGCAGCGCACACTGCTATATGCCGGGTGTTTCAGAAGTATGTGCTGGCCAGCACTTCTAAAGCGCTCTCTGCCAGCCCCCATTCAATTTCGTTCTCCACCGCATAAGCGCCGGTAATAAGTGGCATGTCACTTCTTTCTCCTGCCGTGTACAGTGCACCGGGGAATACGCCTTAATTTACCATATTTGCAGGGCATACTTTGGGCGTATTGCAGCGCAATAACGCCACGGAGTATGCCCCGCATATATGCCGTGTGAATATACCTTTAGAGATTTCTAATCACCTTTTTGATAGCGGTCTCTGCCATGCAGCTAGACAACTGAAAAGGAGGTGGAAAATAACTTGAGCCATAGAGAACAAGTTTTTAACATAGTTCTCAGTTTCAATAATATTAAAAGACAAAATAAGGTAACATGAAAGAAAACTAAGGGAGAAATTGACCTTTTATTTATAATTTTTATGCTTCATTTTGCTTAGTTATTTTCTGAATAGTCCACTTTTTACCACATTGGAAAAAACTATTGAACCACTACACCAAAACAAAAATCCCTGCATTGGGAAAGTGTTAAGTCCCATTCAATTTATCCTCTCCAGTTATCAAGAGCCATATCTCTTTTTTATTTATCCATCAGCATATGACTGCTTTTTATGCGACAAGATGTACTTTTTTTAATGCTACCACTTAACATAGTTTATAATGTACTAGGAAACAACAAAAAAATCTTTGTAAGGTAAAATGTGAAAAAATGAAGTACAAATAACATTATCTTTATCCTGCAGGTCAGTACGATTTCAGTGATATCAAACTCAATTTTTATTACGTTTTACAACTTTTAAAGAAAACTTTTTTTTTTTTTTTCCAAGATTGCTTTGTGGCACCATTTTTTGAGACCAAGGACTTTTTCTTAATTTTTTTCATCTATGGAACTTACAGAGGGCTCATTTTTTTTGCGGGTAAAAGTTTAGTTTCTACTGGTACCACTTTGGGATACAAGACTTTTTCACTACTTATTTTTTGGGAAAGCATTTGAAGAGAAATCTAGACATTTTGGTTTTGGGTATTGTTTTCTATCTACCATGTTCGCCATATATGATAAATAATTATGTATTTTAAATGTTAAGGCTTTTATGGACATGGCAGTCTACGAGGCCTTCACTAGTCCCCTCTGCATTCAGCACCATGTAATTTATAGGAAGGCCAATTGTGGGCTGTGGCGATTTTTTTTTTTTCATGTAGATGCCGCGGTGTCATTTACTGTGGAAGCTACTTCGTTAAATGACTGGAATCGCATGGTCTCCAATTCTAGCTGTTAGCAGACAGTGTCATTAACAGCCAGTACCTACCAGATATGGAGCAGACTCATGCAGTGAATGAATCAAGTTCTTTAAAATCTCAAAGAATTCAGGTGTCATAATGACTCCACAATTTTTTCCTCTTTTGCCATTGCATAAAATAATGCGTTGGAACAACAACAAAAAAAACAAAAAAAGTTTTTCTTGGTGCTTAGCAATTTTGACCTTATTTTGGGTATTTGAGTGTTGACAAGTCTAAAAATACCATCCATTTTGTTTTGCTCCAGCAGTTCTAGTTTATGAGATGTTGATTACATGACTCTGCATTGTGCGTGTGATTAATTTGTTTATAAATGAGTAGCACAGATTAATTTATTTCATGTTTTTGTTTGCACGTGTTCTTTAAATGTTCTTAAATTTATGTCTCTTCTGTTTCACATGAATTTCCAACACTTCTTTAGTACAATATTGAGCGACCACTACTTTCAGCAGCATATAATACTTGGTAAGGTGGCAATGCTGGATCTCCACAACTAGTGCTGAAAAACCAGGGTGAACATCGTTTTAGTAAATCAATTTTTTCCCAAGGGCAGAAAGTTGAAACCTCAATATTTCCTGATGAGATGTTTAATAAAAAGAATAGTATGGATTGTCACAGATAACATACCATTGTACTACGTAGTTTAGGCTAATTGTTTTACAATAACAGCAAACAGATGTGTCTACTTTTGAGAAAGCTGCAAGTAAGTACATTTTATTGAACTGTCTTAAAGAGAACCTGTCACATAGTTTTTGCCACCCTGGCTGAGGACAGAACAAGCTAGTGTCAGACCTGCTGTTTCCAGCGCTGTGTCCCTTATTCTGTAAGATGCTGTAGTTTTCGTGTATTTAATGCTCAAATCCTCAGTTTTCAGCCAGAAGAGTCATTCGAAGAGTCCTTCAGAGTGTCAGTTTTTTTCAAACCCGGCCAATCGGAGGCTAGCCCCGCCCACCTCAACTGACAAACCTATTACTTTGAATAGGTAGAAACATGTGAATAACTGTCAGTGGGCGGAGCTAGCCTTTTGTGGGTGGAGCTAACACCTGCTCATGAATAAGATTTTAGGGGTAAATGCTCTAAAACTGCTGCATCATACAGAATAAGGGGCACAGTGCTGGGAACAGCATGTCTGACACTAGCTTGTGCTGCCCTCAGCAAGGGGGGCACAACCTATGTGACAGGTTCTCTTTAATCCTAACTATTGTAGCTATATTTCAGCATCTACAGATTCGACATTAGTAACTTTCAACAAAATGTTGAACCACAACTTCGGAGTTGTCATCCTCTTGTGTTACTGCCGCACAATGACATTGTCCAATCGAGGTGCAGAACCTGTATACATTGCTGTGATCACGTGGTATAACATGTCATAAAACTGTAATCAAAGAGATTGTGTCAGAGCAGACATTTAATTTAAAAGTTGATTTAGATCCTTTTTACAAACCCAGGTTTGACATGTAAAAAAAAACAAACAAAAAGAACGACCACATATCCCACAATCAAACCCACTGCAGTTCCCGGTGTTATGGTTTGTGACACCCCCCTCCGCTCAGTCTTTGTCTACTTGCAGCAATAAGGTCCTCTTTATATTACCATTATTGCTGATGCCAGGGATTGGCTTCTGTGATCTTGTACTAACGACAACTCATCAGTGTCGGCAAATGAAACCAAGATCAGTGGAGTCAAACGGTGCATTTAAAAGCAGATTATGAGAAAGTTGGACATTTTTACCCAACTGCAATGTCAAACTTTGGCATTCACCTTCTGGGAAAAAAAGCAAAAACAAGGCAGATTCCATACAATTTATAGTTCCCAGCAGTTCTTAATCTAATGTGCAAAAAGGAAACTAGCTATATTGAACATTTTCTGTCCCAAAAAGCAAACATCAGGCATGCTAGATTTTAATTCACCTAATGCTTTGTTCTCAGATTATTATTTGGGAGCCTGTCAGCCCATTTCCCTAAGGCAATAAATGCATCCTCAGCCAAATGCACGATTATAGTGTAATTAAAGTAAATAACTGCTGTCAGAATAAGTAGCTTGAGGATATGGCCAAACATTAAGTGTTCTCTATCCTTGCTTAAAAATTTCTAAATCAATGATAGGAAAAAGATGTGGGGGTGGGGTCTATGAGATTGCCAGGGCTTTACCTACACATTCTTTATAACCATACTATGTGTAAATGACCAAAACTGGTGAAAATGGTGCCAATAGACAAACCAGAAGATCTCCGCTAAAAGTTGTCAAAGATACATAAAAGTGCCTCAACTATTACAAATATTGTAGTACAGAACAACACTGATGGGGCTGTCCAAGATTTTAAGAAATTAGAGTAGCTGTGTGGCGTTACAAAATGTATAAAAAAAAAACAAAAACACACAAACACACACACAATAGTCATCTATTAAATCCCCCGCTGCTTCAGCACAAATGCTCCCATGGTCCCAGTTGGTCTTACCCTAGAGGAATAATAAGCCATACGGTCACAAATCACTAACCTCAGCAATTACCTGCAGCAAATGCTAGTATCACCATGGTGGCCACCAATTGGCTGCAACAATCAAGTGCTAGTCTGGCACTTGACCACTCTAGAAAAGTAAACTAAGACTTGAAAGAAAAAGTGTGTTGGCGCTAGAACATCAGATTTAACAGGAAATATTTGTTTTTACTACAAATTTCCTGCAGTTAGTTTGTTTCTTAAAATCCTGAACAAACCTTGCAATGTATCTTTTAATAGATTTCTACCTGTGTTGTAGAAGAATTTCAACAACCAGATCTAATCTGGTGGACCATTTAACTTTTAGCAACCCATAAAAAGAAAAGGACACTTCAAATACAATCCACTAACAGATGGTACCAGCAAACTTGGTGCAGACCTGACACTTTCTAAAGTCTTCATCAATAAGGGAAACAAAACAACTCCCTTCATCCACATCTTTCCACTCTTGGATGAATTTGATGGACATGTCTTTTTTTCAACAGTATTAACTATAACTACAGACGCCTTAGAACTGAAAACTGCATTGTTAAAAGCAAATATAAAGTGAATATAAATGCACACGTTCATAATACTGTCCTTAAAATGTTTTTGTTCTTGTAACGCAAAGACTATTACTTTATTTATGAAAAGGACTCCAGGAATTATCATTGTCATAGTGTTTCCATAAATTTGCTTTCTCAATCTGTTCATATTTAGCACGTATTCTCATTTATTCAGCTACAATAGCTCTCAATAAAAATTCGGTAGTTTGACATCCCAAATCTTGTTATAAACTTCTATGTACAGTCATTAACAAACCTTTACAGCTTTAAGTATAAATCCTTCTTGAATCTAGCTACAACAATCTTCATTTACAGAAAAAAATTTGTGCAAAATCTATTAACATGTGTTGTCAATATAAAAATACTTACAGTAGAACACATCAGAATCTATAATGTTAGGGCAGAGTGTCTAAATTACAAAAGATGCAACATACAGGACAAGAAGTGCAAGAGCTCACTCCTATGTTACAGCTTCATGGAGCCACTTTAGTACATGTACCATATTTTCATATCTGGAACTCAGCAAGATTTTTAAGAGTCTACAGAGCTGACATCCTTTGCACAGAAGTAATGGACAACCACACCATTTGGATAGCGAGCAAATGCACTGTAAATGAACAAGAAATAGATATTTAAGTCACACATAAGCCCTAGCCTGAAACTTGATATTTGGAAACATGCCTTATTAACCCTTTAGCGAACCAGCCAGTTTTGACATGTATGACAGAACCCTATTTTTCAAATCTATCCATGTGATTCAGAGACTGTTTTCTCGTGAAATTTTGTGTTTTAAGTTTGTAACAAGTTATGGCCCAAAAAATCCTTGTTTACGTATGAAAGACGTGAAAATGTGGAAGCACTTGCCATTTTGAAAGTACAAAAATCCATGTGTGTGTGTTATACCACAAAAAATACCTTAGAACTAACATATATGTCTACTTTTTTGCTGGTATTTTCTAAAATATCTATTTTAGGGCTGCTTATTACGTTTTAGCACCTTAGGGTGTCAGCAAACTTGTGATGGTGCCTAAAACAATTTAAAAATGAGGCCACAAAATTCAGTAGGTGATCCTCCTATGCTGAAGCTTAAGGTTGAATTAAAAAGCGCATTAGGTCCACATATTCGATATCACAAAAAATGACAGAATCAAGGGAATCAATATGGAGTTGAGTTACCCTGATAACATTTACTGTGTTCCAGTGAATACTAGATTAAAATTGAAAATCTGCACACAAAAGTTAAATTTTGACATTTTATTTCCACTTCCTGTGAAACACTCAGAAGGTTAACAAAAAGGGGACCAGAGTAGAAAGAGCTATGTCAGAGCAAACCGACTCCAAGGTAGAACTAGCAAGTCTGCTGCGAGAGCCAGGAGATCCCTGGCCCTGGATACATATCTCGGAAGTTGATGACTGAGGCGAGAGGCAAACAGATCAACATCTGACGTGCCCCAATTCTGGCAAAAAAGGTGAAAAAGGTCTGGTAGAAGAGCCCATTTCCCAGAATTGACCGTTGCTCGACTGAGCTGATCAGCCAACCACTTTTCCACCCCTGGAATGAAATCGCCAACAAGTCCTGTACTGACCACTCCGCCTAGTGAAAGATCCTTGAAGCTTCCAGAAAAGCCGCCCGGCTCCTGGTGCCAACCTGACGATTAAGATAGGCAACTGCCGTGGTTTTGTCGGACTGAAACTGAATTGGGTGACCCAGAAGGAGAAGGGACCAATGTGAAAGCACTAGGAAAATGGCTATGAGTTCTGGAACACTGATCTGAAGACTAGATTACCTGAGGGACTAGAGACCCCGAGTCGTCTGAATGCGGAAGACGACGCCCCACCCCAATGCACTGGTGTCTGTGGTGATGATCAGCCACTGCAGGGACAGAAACAACTTCCCCCTGACGGAATACAGGTGCGACTAGCCACCAGCCACCATGCTGCAGAGAACCCGCATGCAAGTGCGAAGAGTATATGGTGTGCATTTCTGAAGTAGAGAGATGCCTGAACGTAATCGCTGGATCTTCCCTGGTGGAAGAAATATTCTGGCCACTTGTGTGTCGAGAATCAACCCCGGAAATTTCATTCTTTGCGATAGGATCAGACAGGACTTGTCGAAGTTGACTATCCAACCGATACACACCAAGGTGTCTAGGGGAATCCTGATGCTATTCAGCCTTCACTAGAAGGTCGTCCAGGAAGGGGAATAATGGTCACGCTCCTCATACAATGATGCAATGAATTACATATACTGTATGATCTGTGTTAAAATGTACGTACTTCTCTACCTTATAGGTCTTTCCTGCGTCGGTAGCTCCCCTAAAAGTATCTTTTTTATAGTATGCTTACAAATTTTACATCTTTTTTTTACCGCAGGCAAAGAAACCTTTACATTTGAGCCAGGATCTAGAGAGCACTTTACTTGAAAAATTACTCGGAGATATGCTGTTACCTATTTTACTACCTTTAGCTACCATTTTAACTCCATCTACTATTTCCGATAAGATGGGGTCCTGCCGGATTATATTAACATTTTTAAAAAATACTTTTAGAAGTTCAAAATCTTGACTATAAGATGTGGAGTAAAATATTTCTTTTCCTCGTTTGTCCTTATTACTCTTTGGCATTAATAACGACTCTTGTGTTTTTCCTTCCATTTTTGTCTTTGCTAAATTAATTTGTATACTCTCTTTCTTTTAATCTTTGATCTATAATTTTTACTTGTTTAACATACTCTGATTCATCTGTACAGGCCCTCCGTGCTCTATTGTATTCTCCAAGTGTAAAATAATTTATTGTGTGAGGAGGGTGGCAGCAGCTATCTGCTCGTAAGATAGTATTCCCACTTGTGGGCTTCCTATAGAGTGTAGTGGTTACCCTGGCTTTATCATTAGCTCCCAAC
This sequence comes from Phyllomedusa bahiana, assembly GCA_025379985.1. Taxonomy (NCBI): domain Eukaryota; kingdom Metazoa; phylum Chordata; class Amphibia; order Anura; family Hylidae; genus Phyllomedusa; species Phyllomedusa bahiana. The sequence continues at coordinate 33,100 of JAODAL010036871.1, forward strand.
AAGCATACATCAAGAAAATAAATACTTTTGGTTTCATGGGTATACGTAAATAAATTTCATCATCGAGATACGAAACAAAGTCTGGTATGGACGCCACACCGTGATTCCAAACAATAAGGAGGCCATCGATGTAGTGCCCATACCAAAGTAAGCAACGTGCAAATGGGTTGTCCACACTGTAAATGGCATGGTGCTACCACCATGCCATAAATAAATTTGCTAGCGAGGGCGATGACGTAGCCCCCCTCCCCCTCCCCCCTAGTAATTGAAGATAGTAGCAATTGTCAAATTTAAAATAGTTATTATATAAAAGAAAATCTATGCACTGCAATATAAATAATTGTAGTCCATCATATAAATTGTTTCTCTTAAAGCGATATTCAATCGCTACTCTTACTAGTGATTGTAGAATACTTGAGTACAAACTAAATGACATCTAAACTAAGCCATGTACAGTCTGAAGTCCATTCAAACTCTATAAATATTTTTAGTACAGTTGTGCTGTCTTTAAGGTAGCCTGGTGACATTTGTACTAAAGGCTGAAGGATGTGTATCCAACCACTTGCTAAGGAGTTAAAATTGTAGCTAAACATAGTAAGACGATAGGTAACAGCATATCTCCGAGTAATTTTTCAATTAAAGTGCTCTCTAGATCCTGGCTCACATGGAAGGGTTTATTTTGGTTGCATTAAATAAAGATGTAAAATTTGTAAGCATACCATAAAAAATATAATTTTAGGGGAGCTACCAACATAGGAAAGACCTACAAGGTAGAGAATTTCATAAATCATACAGTATATGTAATTCAATGTATCATTTGTGGTAAAAATATATGTTGGTAGGAGTATCTGTAAGTTTAGGATAAGAATAGCAGAACATCTAGCTAGTATTAAAAAAGGACAAACTTTTCATTCAGGAGCAGTTAAGCATTTTGTAGAAACCCATGCAGGATCAATAGAAAGCTTCGCTGTTATGGAATAGAGAAGGTGAAATAACCTAATAATGGTGGGGATTATGCACCTGCGTGAAGCCTTTTGGATCTATGAGCTAGAAAATAGATCTCCACAAGGACTCAATTATAGAAATGACTTGGCTTATATATATTAAAATCTGCTTTGTGAGGTACTCACTTCTACTCTATAAAATGTATGTTTAAGTTTACTAATGTTGCTAATTGTAAGTGAAAGTTTTTAATATGCTTTTAATATATGTATAGGGAAATAAGGAAATTACGTTATCCTACAGGTACCTCCCTTTTCCCTATTTAACACGTCAGATATTTTGTATCAGTGTTACCGTGATCAAGTGTGATGTTTTGCGCCTTAAACGTGTTGGTTTTATTGAGATTTTTTGTACCCTCTGCACCTATGGATTATAATAAACAACAGCATTTTGGCACTTTTCCACTGGTCCTGAACTTTCTATATGGTGGATACTGTATGCAGTTTGGCTTGTTGACCGAGTGTGGCAGTGAGCTGTTACAACAAGCAGGAGAAACAAGTGCTTCCAGGACTGCAACATGTTGAGCTACGTTAACCCTTACCATTTGTTCACACGACGTTTTGGTTCCGTTTTTTTTTTTTTTTTTTATCATTTTAACAGAAGAGAAACTGCATCCAAAACACGCATCCAAAAACGCAGCAGCTGATGATTTTTGGATGCCTTTTGCATGCGTTTTTTGGATCCGTTTTTCAATGCCTATTCTTTCAAATCAATTATCTATTTATTTAAGCTATTCCATGACCAAATACACCCTTTTGAGAATTATTAATTTACAATTAATGATTTAACCTAACCCTAACAAATAATAATTAATCATTCATCATCATCAATGAATAATAACTAATCAATAATTATTAATACTAGTCAAAAAGTGATAATTTATAATTCTTAATTAATAATCATCAATAATTAATAACCAATTTTTATTTATTTATTAGTGATTATTAAAAACTAATTATTATTATCATTATTAACAATTAGTAATTATTAAATTACCTATATATATATATGTGTATCTATATAAATATATATTATACACATATATTTATTATACACACATAATATATATATTTATTATAGACATATATTTATTATACACATATATATTTATAATACACATACACACACACATATATATATATATATATTTATTTATTACACAGACATTAAAATTTTAATCCAATGGGTTTTTCGGATACGCTTTTAACATCATAAGCACATCCAAAACGTACCCAAAAGTGTGTTGCTTTTTCGGATCCGTTTTTCAGGCTCCAAAAGCGCACCTCATGGTTTCCTATGGGGATTTCTCTTGCGTAAAACGCAAGTAGAAATGACATGTCAATTCTTAAAACGGATCCGAAAAGTGGATCGCAAAAAAGCAAGAAAAAGCGCATCGCGATCACTCGTCTGAACGGCGATGTGCTTTTTACATTGAAAGCAATGTAAATCACACTGCACGTTGTTAGATACCTTTTTTGGATCCATTTTGCGTGCGAAAAATGGATCCAAAAACGGTGTGTGAACATACCCTTAGATATAAGGATCTGCAACATTGTTATTGCGTCGCTCTTCTTGGTAGTTTAGGCTGGTTGCTGACGATTAAACCCTGTAGACCAGTGTTCCCCAACTCCAGTCCTCAAGGCCCACCAACAGGTCATGTTTTCAGGATCTCCCACAGAATGCACTGACCATAATTAAATCACCTGTGCAATGCTAAGGAAAACCAGAAAACATGACCTGTTGGGGGGTCGAGGACTGAAGTTGGGGACCTCTGCTGTAGAGTATTGCTGTCCTTGGAAGAAAATGTGTAAACATTCTGCTTCTTTTTCCAGGATTCCTAGTCAAAAGTAAACATTTTCAGCTAGAACTGCACATTATAGGTAACGAAAAATTTTTATTTTCACAGCCTAACACATTTTACACAAATAAACAAGGATTGTACGGACCAAAATTTAGTACTAAGTTAAAGTGTGTCACAAAAAAATTTCTGGATCACACGGGTAGTTAAAAGTATTAAAAAGTAATTCCGACTTCAGATTTGAAAAATGGGTCTCTATCAGAGCTCAAAACTGGCTGCCGAGGAAAGGGAAAAATGCGTTGGGTGTTTCACAGGAGTAAATGCAACGTGTGAGGTGAAAATTCAGACTCTACTTTACTTTTTGCAGCTATTAAATTGTAATTCACTTCTTTCCGCAACAGTGTTAAACCGAAAAAAACACAACTTGAAAGGGATTGTCCAGAACGAATAAAAATTAAAATCGGAATTTGCCTGTGCTCCTCTTTTCCAGCACTAGCTCCAGTCTTCTGTTTACCTTTCCTTCGATTTTGAACGGGATGTCATTTCAGCAGTTGCTGGTTGGCAGCCACCTCGCTTACTCACCATTTAGAAATTAACAACGGTAATGTCAGCAGAAGCATGAGACCAATGCAGCAGCGACGTCCTGTTCAGAAGTGAAGGGAAGCTAAAGAGAAGACCAGAGAAAGGAGGATATATGCTTTAAGAAAAAAAAAAAAAAAATTGCCACAGGCAGCTTATGATTTAATTATTATTTGAACCAGGCAACCTCTTTAATATTTATTACCTTTGAACTTTTTAGAAATATCTCATATGACCCTAGCATGTTACTTTATTCAAATAGGCTACAGACATGAAGAAGCATCATTATGGACGTTGTGCCTTTTTATTTAGGATGTTTGTCAGGTGCAATTTCAAGTTTGCAGAAAGTCTTTTGGTGACAAAATAAAACAAACAACCCCCAGCATTCACCATTTTAAAAGCAACATCCTTCAAAGACCACAAAGGGGTTTCAGATCATTTATTACCGTGGGGTTGTGAAAATGTCAAATTATATATTGTCCAGTAATATGTAGTTACAAAGATGCCATTTTAGTGCACAACAGGCGATGCCCATTTAACCCCATAAGGATCAGTTTTTTGTTGTCTCATTAGTTTTCTCCTTCCCGCCTTCCAAGAGCCATTGTGTTTTAGTTTTGCATCTACAAAGACATAACTGACATAACAAAGACATAACTTTTTTCTTACAGGACAGAGTGTACTTTGTAATGATGCCATTGAACGTACCATGTATAATGTAACAGAAACCCCCCTTCCCCCTCCCCCCAAAAAATAATTCTATGTGGGGCTTAATGTCGAAAAAAAACCTTATTTCTTAGGGGGAGTTGTTTCCATGGGGATTTCACTGTTCGGTATAAAAGACTTATTATCTGTATTCTGCAATTCGATAAGATTCCAGTGATACCAAACGTGTGGAGTACTTTAAAAATGAAAACATTCTCTACTTTTTAACATTGCGCTGCAGCACCACTTTCTGCAACCAATAACTTTTCTTTTTTTCATCTATGGACCTAAGTTAGGGCTCATGTTTTGAGGGTTGTAGTATAGTTCCAATGTCCCATGACATGTGTGGTTCATATACTGTCAGGTTATTGTTATGCTTTTATTTCTAGTTTGCCTTTTATTAGATTTTTCCCTCTTGATTTCCTCTAGCCAGGCTCTGGTGTCATCAGCTGCTCCCTTCTTGGAAGTTGGTCTGTGGGTGTTAGCCATTTTAGGATACAGTTGCAGCTCCTCATTTCTGGCAAATAATCATCTTTTCAAATACTGTTCTGTGCATAATTACAAGAATTTCAGCTTGAAATTAACCCTCATCTGGATTCTTCACACATGCATCTTCAGTTGAGTCGACTAACAAGGTTTCTTGGTGTGAGTACTGGTTCAATACAGACTCCATTCCGAGGAGCCTAGTTATTGAATCAGAACAGTAGTTTTTATTGGTACCCTTTTGGGATACATCCAACCTTTTGATTACCTTTTTAGCTGGCTCCAATCCTTGCTGCTAGTGGTGATTGCCAGATCAAATTAACAGGCGGCATCTGCTGTGTATGGAGTGTGCTCAGTTAAAGGTGTTGTCTCGCTACAATGATTGGGTTTTAATTAAAAGACCTTTAAAAAACAAGTAGCTTTGCAATATATGTCCATTACATATGTCCTACTGATTTTGAGTTATCCCTGGTAGTAGGAGTGCATCAGCTCCTCAAATAACTATAGCCACCGACCTGTTGATTTTTCTCTCACTGGCTGTCAGTGCTGGTGACGTCATCAGCTTCACAATGCAGGTCTGAGCACAGAGCCCCTCCTGCACAGTATGAGGCCACTTGTGATGCTTCTGTAGGGAAAGGAGGGGGAAGGCTTCTGTGTCTGTGTAGCTGTGCTGCCTAGATTAACCCTGTGTGTGCCTGCTCCCTCCTGCTCTCTACACAGATTGAGGAGAGCAGAGGTGAGGCTGATCTGTGGTCAGTACGATGTGACAGCAGTGAAGTGTGTTACTATAATCATGATGTGTCTGTGGAGCTTTGACTATACTAATAGAACAGATCAGGGGGGCATGTGAACGGTTCATAACCCTCCCTGCTCTGCTGTATTAGTGACACATCGTGATTATAGTAACACACTTCACAGCTGCCCTGTGTCTGTTCTGATGGGAGGACAGCACAGAACAGGGTTTGTTTGTTGTTGCTTGAGATGTCCGTGGAGATTTGTATGCCAATCAGGGGGTATAGCAACACTTACACCCCCCCCCCCCTCTGCTCTGTTATTAGCATACACAGCTTCACAGACCTCTGGCTCCATAGCCACTCATAGATCAGCCCTCTCCTGTCTCCTGACTCTGTGGAGAGGAGCAGCAAGAGCTCAGCCACAGCAGCAGCACAGTGCAGCTGATCCAGTAGTGAGCAGCCTGCAGCAGACCTAGGCAGGCACACACAGGGTTAACTCTGGCAGAAAACCCCCTCGCCTTCCCCCTGCTGTATAGAAGTTACTGCAGTCAGGAGGAGGAGAGCTGTCTGTGTGCTGAGGGGAGTGGGAAAGGGGGAGGAGAAGAGGCAGACAAGAAGCATGCCCTTGAATTCAAAAATCCTATGGTGCCAGACACACTGAGGTAGGCTGAAAACCTATAGTGAGACAACTCGTTTAAGTGAACCATTGACGTATGGGTATGTCCTATTGTTGCTAAGGGTTTAACCCCTAGAAGCCCTGTGTCATACATTTACGGCATAGCAACATGGAGGAGGTATGGTGCAGACTCAAGCAGTGAGCCCACTCCATAACTGGTGAGTGTTGGCTGTTAGATACAACTCTCATCTACTGCTAGTGGTTGGGATCCAAGACAGCTCCAATTCTGGCAGTTTAACTATTTAGACACTGTGTAAAATGTGACCACAGCATCAAAAGGATCAGGTGACGGGCCACTGTCCATTGTGGTCTGCAATCACGAGGTGCTATTTGGTTGCTAGCTGGGGACCTAATGAAGACCTCTGTAGCAGTAAACACTAGACCTCACCACACAAAAATAAATGTCACATCTCTAACAGATTTAAAAAAAAAAAAAGTTATTGGTCTCAGAATATAGCAAGCAAAGCAATTTTTTTTATGGAAAACTATATAAGTTTGGCATCAAACTGACCCACAGAATATATATATTATATCATTTCATTTTCAAGAAGTTCACTGATCAATATAAAACTCCACAAAAGTGGTGCAATTGTGTTTTTGTAACTTTTGCAGACCCAATTTAGTTGGTAGGTGAAAATTTAAACAATTTCTTTGCTAAATTAGCAAATCAGCTAAGCTTTCCACTCTAAACTAAATAAACAACCAGGTAATTACTCCAAAGAGTAACCTCTGTTTTGTATGTACTAACTTATGTAATCAAACACCTTTAAAATAGCTAGACCATGCTTGCAGTAACACTTTTTGTTTCAGATAATATATATGACTCATTTCTGACTAGCTATCTAGTACTGCTGGCGTCTGTAGTATGTTAGCTATAACCTCTAAGCTCTGAACTAGATTTCAATGTATTGCATGTATTACTGCAAACTCAGTCTAGCTATTTTAAAGTTATTTGATTACATTAGTTAGTACAGAAATAAAAAAGGTTAAGCTTTAGAGTCACTCCTGTTGGGCTGTTTACCAAGGTGAAACAGGCTTGCTCAGATCCCAAACTATTGGTGGCTCCATTTAACATAATTGAGAAACGCCTATAAGATATTATCCAGATTGAAATGTGAACAGAACCAAAAAGATTGTTTCCTTAAAAATAGTCTTTTAAAAGACAAAGGGAACAGCTGCAGAATCCCCCACTATTTTTCACTACTCTTTACAGTAATCAGTATAAACTAATAGTCAACATTATCCGCAGGAATTTACCCATTTTATATCAAGATATCATCTGTGCAGATATACTTGCCAAAGGAGTACATTTTGTTGCTAATATACAGTATAAAGAAGAACCTGTTGTAAATAATTGCATAACAACTAGGGGGAGTTTTAGATCCGGTTGTAAAGGGTATGTTCACACAGCGCGTTTGCGCGGCACATTTCGGGACGTATTTGCGATACAATACACCCGAAATCCGCCCTGCAACAACTAATTCATAGCTCTCAAAAAAAAAAAAAGACAGCTATGTTAATGTTTCTGGAGCCTCACAAGATTTTTCAACGGTCTACCAAGGGGATTTCTTTTTTGGTATTGAGCATGTGATCATGGGTATAAGGGGTATAACCTTAAACAACGCTTATTACATAGGGAAGCTCATATATCCATGCATTAGATTTAGTTTTGTTTGTGTCTGTTTGAATTTGTCAGAGATGTTTTAAATTAACACACGTGATCACTAGAGAACGTATAAAAGGTTTCACCAGTTTATTTGCAGTTATGCTACGACAACTCTTTCCAGAAATGCGTCAATTTTCCTGACATTTTTTTCATGCAATCATGAATTTTATTTGAGTTAAATAAAGGAACTTATATTTTTATATTAAAGAAGCTGGAGTGAATTTACTTTTTGCACATTTTAGGCGACTGCTAATTTAGCAAATGAACTGTTTTTTTCAGCTTCCACCCCATGAAGAACTTTTAACACTTTTTATTTTTGCAATTACATCTTGCCCTGGAAAAAAAAAGTCCTCATATGTGTATGCAATTTGAA
>JAODAL010036872.1:0-41112 GCA_025379985.1 Phyllomedusa bahiana
TCCTCCCAGAGTGCTTTGCCCATGTAACGCATGTGCTCGCAGCCATTTATCAATCAAAAGCACGCTTCGTTCCCGCGAATTACCCCAAACTTCGACTTCGTTCAGAATCGAAGTTTTCCTGAAATCCTAAACGAATTCCACTTCGTTAGAATCGATTCGCCCATCTCTAATTGTTTTGTAGGGAAAGATGCAACAGAACTTTATTTAAGTTTCTTTAAGTTTATTCATTTAATGTACTGCTTTTTCTGGGTTAAAGAGTCAAGAGGGTGGTCTTATCAGTTATTGACAGCATTCATTTTATCAGTGTGCATACAGAGATAACAGCATTGTTTTTACCTGTGGTTATTTAATTTGCATTTTCCATGATTTTTTTTTTTTCACTAGATATGAATTGGTTCACTTGTTTCATTCTGGTGGTATTGTGCTGTTGAATATATTTTAAGTCTTGAAATATTTATAAAATATATTCATGCAATTATGAACAATTGGTACAAATAACAATTTAGTGGCCTCAGCACTTTTTCTTGTAGACGACCCTTTTCTCTGAGTGGGTTAAAGGACTAAGTATGAGACCAGCTAACATCTACAATATGACTATACCATTATAACGTGTAATATGTTATGGAAAATGTCAGGTTTTTCAAGTCAGTGTCCAAGGGGCATCAGAACATATTGCCTCAAGGGGAATAAAAGCCTGCAGATAATAAAATCAACCTACAATTTTTTCTTGTCTTGATTTGCAATTGTTATTATGTAACTCAGGAGAGAAGATCACTGTCTCGTAGGCTGCAGATATGACTCATAAGTTCAATTATTGTGTTATTGGCTAAATATAGCAGTGAGTGATTATAAAATGAAATAAAATCTCATTATGATCTCTACATTTCACATGAACATAAATGTGGATTATAACAATTGAATCCTTGTGTTCAAGGTAATAACCCAAGAATATTGTGCAACTATGGAGTTAAATGTGTTGCTGGTGTAAGTCAATATGTAAACTTGTGGATTGTTGTCAATGACAACCAGCTAAATTGTGAATGCAGCTCTGGAGTATGATATAGTCTGTTACTAAAGATATACACAAGATTAGTATATATGTTTGGGCCATGCAATATTTGTATTTCTAGGTTTGGAATGGCCACCAGATGACTAGAGATTCCACCACTGGTTCAACCATGACCAAGGTCCAATAGAGAATAACCCCAATTTAAGGAGTTGTCTGATTTAAGAAACCAATTTGTGAAATACTTTTGTCAAAGAATGAAGGTATAAGGGGGAATATCAAGGATACATAGGCACAATAAGAGAATTAGATCCCACATCCAACTTCAAATTTGTGTCAGGGTAAAACCACACCCGGGAAAGGTATCTAGGGCACAATCCATCTCGGAAACACACTTAGGTCCTAACTTGTCCTGCACAATATGGGGGTTACCAGGAATATGTAATACAACAAAAGGGCACACTTGACTCTCACTCAACCTGGACATTGAGCACCACACATATCCCCATATGGTCCACACCCAAGGAACACACACTCTGCAACCAACTTTCAAGAGAGTGAAAGGACTCAAGCTACAGGTCATGTGTACCAGCAGACACTTAAACTTTATAGAGATTCTTAAACGTTATAGAGATTTTCAGGATTTGTTAGGGCAATGAGGCAAAACTATTAGCATTTCAAACTTTAATATAGAGGTATAGTGCTTTGTTACAAGAATTACAAAATAACAGACATACATAAAAAACATGCAGAACAGTATATAAACAAAAGAGATAAAATGATGAAAAACAGACCTTTTTCAATCGGATCAGAGTACAGCTGAAGACATGGACAGCCTTAGACTTGGTGGTAACTCCTGATTCTGACCCTGGTCTGTGATATCCCAAAGTGTTTGACGGATACTCCCCCTCAACCCCCTCAACCCCTTCTTCTGCCTCGGTTACAGATAATAATGGTTAACTATACGCAGGGGATACTTAGAAAGCCATAATTAAAGCTTGTATCATAACTCCTTATGAGAGTCATAGCCAAATATCTTGACCGCCAAGTTCCCAAGTATTAATTTACCAACCCAGGTATATTGAATATGAATATGACAGATTCATAATTTGGGCTGATTTTCATTTTTGTAGTCCCCTAAAGCCGAAAATTCATGTTTACGAGATAGAAGGTGTGACTGGGTTCCTTGGCCATAACCTTATGAGTAAGGTATGGAAAACATGGATTATGGCCAAGATTTATTTGATGTATAATTTATCCCATTGTCATCCATGTGCTGAACTACTTAAGGGTTGTTGGAATGGTTAATCTGGCTTATATCTGTTCTTCTCCCACTTTTTCTCCCACTTGCATCTCAGTGGTAACTGGCTTTGCTGCCAAAAGGACCCATTAGGACTGTGCATGCTCAATAACCCTTCTTTGGAATCAATGATTGCAACATTTCCATACAAGGACATTATACATCATATACAACATTTATAGACAAATCAATAAAGCAAACCATAATTAAACATTGGACCCCAGAGTCTTATTCTCCTTACACATTCTCCAACAACGTGTGTGGACTTCAACCAACAAACAAGACAAATAGGGAAGAACACCAACAGTCACAAAAAATAACAAGAGGAAGCAGGAATCAATCAAAGAAGAAATAGGAGCAAGAAATGGTGCATCTGCTTATGGTTTTCATGTGTGCAAACGTTGTTCAGTATTAAGAACAGGAAACATTTTTATTTCATATGTTACAAAAAAATGTAAAATATGTTCCCAAACAAAATGCAGTTCTACCTATGTGATTTATATTTAATCACATGCTGTCGTGGCTTGCAGTACTAGGGTCGCAAGACTATGAAATTGTCTAAATAAATTAATAAGCAGCGAATAGTCTGATTCAGATGATGCACATGATTCGTACTACGTTTTTCAGTTCTACTATAACTAGTGGATACCTGTGATGTCATCATAACCCCATGAAGATGCGGTTAAAAAATTTGCCAGCTAACGTCATCTCTTGTCTGACACCAAGAATATTCAAAAGATAAATGAGTAAAGTATCAGTATTGTAATTTTAAATAGAGATTAGAAAATTATTGTTCTGTATCATATATGTGATATACAATGTGATTTAGAATATGATATATGTTCCTTCACTAATACCAATGCCAGTCTCCTGCTAAACCTGGAGGAAGGTCTCCATCTTAAGTAGACTTTGTTATTTATATTGGGCAACCACAATGTGCTGTATCCCTAATAAAGTACACTGAGAAGGCACAAGAAACACGTTGGTTTGAATTTTAGGAAGTATACATCTTTTAGAATTTTATATATCTCTTTCATTCTGCATGCCAATAAGTAGATACATTGGTTATATATAGAGAGGGTCATGATTCAATAGGGCATTGCATAAATACTACTAATAGCATCTTAGCACCAAATATCTTCCTTCGCAATTTGTGGTGTAAGACTGATACACTCCTATTACATATTGGATCCATGCTGTACTGAGTGTGCCAAACAATAAACAGTCTCCTGCTAGCAGGTCCAGAGAAGCTTATGAGCTAAAGTAAAAAGTAGTAATTAGTGTCTTTTATCTGAAAGATCAGAAAACAAACAAGCTCTCAGACTGCCTGCAGTTCTGTGCCATGACTAGAGATGGGCGAATTGATTCTAACGAAGTGGAATTCATTTAGAATTTCAGGAAAACTTCGGTTGGGAAACGAAGTCAAAGTTTGGGGTAATTTCCCGATGAACGAATTGTGCTTTTGATTGATAAAATGGCTGCGAGCACATGGCGTTACAAGGGGCAAAGAACTCGGGAGGAAGAAGGGCAAAAGCCTACATGACATGTGCAGAGATGAAGCCAATCAGAGACCAGCGGGATTCTGTGACGTCACCGCACTATATAAGTCCGGGCGCGTCGCTGGGAGCTCATACCGCTCTCACTGTACTGATTAGGGAAGGTGCTGCCACAGCTGCTAATGAAAATCTCTTACTAAAGAACTCATTATTTAACAGCGATTTTTTGGGGGTGTCACAGCTTGTCTCAGAGACTGCTTCTCTTAACGTTCTATTTCTGATTTTGTGGGGTATTGGATCTGAAGTCCAGTGTGATCCAATGCAGCTGCTCACACCCACATTGAATTATCCAAGGGGTGATCAAAGCGGGTTCCGTTGTATTAATTGAAGAAACAGCTTTTTACAATACAATACCACTTTATTTTTGGTGCTCAATTCTTTTTGCCAATTTACATCCAGGGGTTAATTAAGCGTTGTTCTGCTGCTGTGGTGACTAAAAGAAACCGTCTTTTTCACCGGCAAAAAAGGGACATTTTTCCTGTAGCATAATTCATAACCGAAGGTTATTTGAGTTTTCTTTGTTGTTAGCGTAAATACACGCCATTTAACAGCTACAAAGCTGGTAGTTTTTGGCTGCTCAATCTTTTGCGCAATTTACACGAGCGGTTAAATAAGCGTTTTTCTGCTGTTGTGGTGACTAAAAGAAACCGTCTTTTTCACCGGCAAAAAAGACATTTTGCCTGTAGCATAATTCACAACCGAAGGTTAATTACAAGTTTTTCTCTTGCTTGTACGTAAAATACACGCCATTGTAACACGCTAAAAGCGGGTAGTTTTTGGCTGCTCAATTTTTTGCGCAATTACATCAGGGGTTAATTAAGTGTTGTCCTGCCTGCTGTGGTGACTAAAAGAAACTCTATTTCACCGGCAAAAAAGACATTTTTCCTGTAGCATAATTCAAAACCTGAGGTTAATTACGAGTTTTTCTTTGTTGTTTGCGTAAAATACAGCCATTGTAACACGCACAAATGGAGATTTTTGGCTGCTCAATTCTTTTGCACATTTACTTTTCCACGGTTAATTAAGGTTGTTCTGCTGTTGTGGTGACTAAGAGTTCTTTTTCACGGCAAAAAAGGACATTTTGCCTGACAAAATTTTCACAGAAGGTTATCAAGTTATCCTTGCGGGGGGGAGGGGTAAAACACGGGCCATGAAACACCAAAAGCGGTAGTTTTTGGCTGCCCTTCTTATGCGAAATTTAATCCAAGGGTTTAATTAGTGGTTGTTCTGCTGCTGGGTGAAAAAAAAGGGTCTTTTACCCGGAAAAATACATTTTTTGTTTTTTTCTAACCGAAGGTTTTAAATTTTTTGTTTGTACGTAAAAATAATGCCTTGTAACACGCAAAAAAAGCAGTATTTTCCCGGTTAATTCTTTTGCGAAATTTTAATCCAAGGGTTAAAAATTTTAATTTTTCTGGGTTGTATCGAAAAGAAACTTTGTTTTTCACTGCCACGAAGTTTTCGTAGCAAAAATTCTTTTCTGAGGTTAATAACCCTGTTTTGCTTTTTTATTCAGTAAAATACACAGAGTTTTTAACGGCACAACAAGTCAATTTTTCCCTCCCCCATTTGTGGGGAAATTTATATCCAAGGGTTCCCCAAGTTTCTTAGGGGGTTTCATTTGGAGTCAAATACAGGGTGTGTATTTATCATATACAAATTTTAATCAAACAGGTCTGTACATTTTAGAAAAAACAGTATGTAGACGAAAGGTGGCGGCTCTTACCGGGAGTGGCATTGCACAAAAACATTTCTGGAGCGGGCCCAGGTCGCAGCACAGCAAAAGGGGCGTCGCAGCATTGGCACTCGGTGAGGCCCACAACTGCCGCTGTATCTACAGCCGTGTCTGATAGCAACCCAAGGGCCCTTGTTTGGGTTGATAGGTCATCACTTCCTCCCAGAGAATCTGACAACCCCAGCCAAGAGTCAGTGGGATCGTCAGACACAACCCTTAGTTGCATGGCCCGGGAGCGGGTTAGCGGCCACCCCCTGTCCTCAACCCGCCTCTGTCCCATCCGGTTCCCTCAGCCAGAGATCTACTATGTGGTCTGGGCTCAGCGCCAAATATTTTAGCGAGGATGGACAATTTGAGGATGGGCAGTCAGCAGCTACTTTGGGAGTGAGAAAATGTGGCCAATATCCCCCTGCTTCTTGCATGGCGGCAAAGTATAGATGTGGAGAGTGGCATGGGAGGTCATGTTGTGAGGGGTCAGCCTCTGTATACCAAGACCGGTGATGAGGACAGCAGTGACGATGAAACACAAATAGATGAAGATGTAGCCGGACCGCACTTGGGAGCCGGGTGAAGCAAGGGCTTCATCATCCAGGGGGAAGAGGGCAATCAGCTTGCGCGTCAGGCAGCGGCGCAGCCAGCAAGTGGGTTGTGTGGCCGTGAGTCAGCAGGGTAGCAGCAGGTCGGGAGCCAAGCGGCCACGGAGTAAAAAACCCGCTTCGCAGGTCCAAGAAAGAAGCGGCACAGGGGCTCCCCAGGACCGCCAGGGAGCTAACGTTGGCACCACGGCCCTGCGTCAACACATGCAGCGTCACCATCCGATGGCCTAGGAGAAACGTGGCTCAGATGTGGTGGTCCATCCTGCCACCGCAGCAGCAGCAGCGGCCAGTGGCACGCATGCCATTGCAGCCAGTTTAAGGCTCCACCACCCCTGCAGAAGGGAGCTGTTTCTCTTTGCCATCATCTCCCGCTCCAGATGCTCCTGCTCCTCGCTCTCAATGGCGCCAGCAGTCGTTCAGCGAGGCGATTGCAAGAGACAACAGTATGCGTCCAACCATCCTAAGGTGCAGCCCGCTGACCGTGCCCCCTTCCAAGTAGTTGGTACTGCGTCCCTCCCCCTTTTCCCAAAAGGTGGACTCTGCACCATTCAGAGAACTAATGGCTTGTGCCGAGCCAGATGGAGAGTTCCAAGCCGTAATTTCTTTTCCAAAAAGGCAGTACCCAGCACTTCATAAATATGTAAACAGAAAGTGGCCAGTCCCCTTGACTATTCGGTTTGTTCCAAGCTGCACGGCAGCGCGGAAGTCTGGAGCTGTAACTACGGGCAGGGCCAGTACATGTCCTTTATGGCCCACTGGGTGAATGTGCTTCCGGCCCAGGCACACCAACAACTTGGACAGGAGACGTCGCTTTCTCCTCCACGTTTTCAAACTGCTGCTCCTGCGCCAATGTCCGCCTCCTCCTCCTCCTATGTGCGGCATCGTCCCTCCTCTGACAGGTATGAACTGGGGGGTTCTTCAGCGTCACGTACTAATGCCGCGGCTGCGGGGGAAGGTGGGGGGTTGGAGCAGTACCAGCTCTCATCAGCGCAACCTATTCTGGAGCCACTGATGAGCATGCTTCACCGGCCTAGTGAGGAGGGTAGTCGTTCAGCAGCAGCAGCTTTTAGCAGGACCTGGAGCGTCCTGAACCAACAGGTGGTGGCCTACTTGGAAGCACTTGCCACCCAGTTAGAAGATCCGCTGACTACTGGGCAGCAACTGGATGTGTGGCGCCAATTTGCCGAGTTTGCAGTGGAGAAGCTGTCCTGCCGGCAATAGTGTGGCATCAGAGGGGTGTTCAGTGCAGCGGGGGCCATCGTACCCCCAAGGAGAACCCGCGGGTACGGAAATGTGGAACGACTGACCTTTTTAGATGAAACAGGCTGGGATCGGCCAGGACTCCAAATACCAAGTGAACACCTCCCCCAACTGTGATAAATGAGTTCTGGGTTCAATACCTGCCTCAGCCACTATTCTGATGCCACCACCCACCTGATGCCACACATCTGCTGCCAGTTTCTCCATAAGCCACCAAATATCTTTACTAGGGACTGGTATTGCCACCCACCTCCACACTCTGTCATTGTGCCAATTTATGAAACCTCATGCTGCTGCGCTTTTTGCTGGTGCCGTGACATCCACACTGTGTCAATTGTGCCCTCTCTGACCTCATGCTTTATGCCCTGCCGCCGTCACCTCACTCTCTGTCATTGTGCCACTCTGTGGCCTACCTCCTGTTTTTGCCACCTCCAGAATGTCATTGTGCCACTGCCTGACCCCATGCTGCTGGCTGTGGCTGCTGCCGTGACTCCACACTATGTCATTGTGCCACTCTGTGGCCTACTCCATTTGTTTTGCCACCCCCAGATGTCATTGTGCCACTCTCATGACCTCATGCTGCTGCTCCGTCACCTCCACTCTCTGTCATTGTGCCACTCTGTGGCCTACCTATGTTTTGCCACCTCCAGAATGTCATTGTGCCACTGCCTGACCTCATGCTGCTGCTGCCATGACCTCCACACTGTGTCATTGTGACACTCTGGGCCTACTCCCGTTTTTGCCACCTCCAGAATGCCATTGTGCACTCTCTGACCTCATGCTGCTGCTGGGTTGTTGCTGCCGTGCCCTCCACACTGGTCATTGTGCCACTCTCCGACCTCATGCTGCTGCTGCCGTGGACCTCCACACTGTGTCATTGTGCCCACTCTGTTGGGCCTACTCCTGTTTTTGCCACCTCCAGAATTTCCATTGTGCCACTGCTGAAACCCCATGCTGCTGCTGCTGTTGATGCCGTCAACTCCACACTGTGTCATTGTGCCACTCTCTGACCTCATGCTGCTGCTGTTGTTGCTGCCGTGCCCTCCACACTGTGTCATTGTGCCACTCTCTGATCTCATGCTGCTGCTGCCGTGACTTCCACACTGTGTCATTGTGTTACTGCCTGACCTCATGCTGCTGCTGCCGTGACCTCCACACTGTGTCATTGTGCCACTCTGTGGCCTACTCCTGTTTTTGCCACCTCCAGAATGCATTGTGAAACTGTCTGAACTATTGCTGCTGCTGCCGTGACCTCCACACTGTGTCATTGTGCCACTCTGTGGGCCTCCTGTTTTTGCCACCTCCCGAATGTCATTGGGGCCACTGTCTGACCTCATGCTGCTGCTGTGGCTGCTGCGTAACCCACACCTGTGTCATTGTGCTACTTCCTGACCCATGCTGTGCTGTAACCTCCAAACGTGTCATTGTGCCTTGTCATATCTGTTTTTTCCACCTACCCAGAATTGTCATTGTGACCCCTGCTGACCCCATATGGGTGCGCCGTGAACCTCCACGTCATTGTGCCAATTCTGTGGCTTCTCGTGTTTTGCCACCTCCAGAATGTCATTGTGGCAACTCTGCCTGACCTCATGCTGCTGTGGCTGCTGCCATCACCTTTCCCCACTCTGTCACTAATGTTGCCACCTAGCTTCAGCTTGTTTTTTTCCAGCTTTGCTGGCATGACTTTATCAGGCTACATTCCCCCTTGAGTTTTTTGGTCAGGTTTTGCCCCCTTAAGTGCCCAGGGAATTTTATAGTGAAGCGATTCTAAGAGCGGCGGCAGTCATATGCGTGTCATACTAAAACACAACATTGTATGAAGACCTAATTAAGCTCCCTCTGCATATTTAAGCATGGCACAACGTTCTACAGCACCCTGCAGGCTCTGTGCAGCCTGGACATAGCTATTTTTTAACGCGATTCGTCCCGAAGTAATTCGGACCGAAACAAATTTTGTCTGAAAATTCGGCGAAGTGACCGAATCGAATTTTTGAGAAATTCGCCCATCTCTAGCCATGACCTATGTGATGACATCACTCCCTGCTATCAGATAGAACAATCAGCAGAGGGAGAGCAAACAACAGGTCGGCCACTAGAGAAACCAGAAAGCCCTCAAAAGGTGATAAAATCATTTTTAGCTCCTCAACAAAAAAAAGTTCTTCATTTAGTGTTCCCTACATGTTGAAAGCTAATCTTTGTAGTGAGACAACCCCTTTAAGGTCAATTGTAGCTTAGGGACATGTATCGGCAGGTGACGGCTGTGATGGGATTCCTCTATAAAGCCTTCATATGAGTTTTATCATTATAATGCACCTAGTCAGGTGACAAGTGAAAAACTTTGAATCTATTATCCACACATTGTCGTTTTTTACACTTGAGGCATTTTGTGCTTGTCTCCCTTCTCTTCTGTTTTTTTTGCAGCACAAGTGTATCTAAAAGTAAATCAAAGAAGAAAGATTCACCCCTAGATGATTCAGCAAACAGATGGCAGGCAAACAATGACAGGTGCCCGGTTGTTGGAGATTCACATGTGGGTTCAATATAGAAATGAGACAAGTAATGCTGATAACTGACTTTAGCTAAAATTCCCTAAATTTTCCCTTAAGCATCACCCTGTTCCTGTCCGTAACATTGGATCCTCTTTCCCTAAATTAACTCAAAAGCATTCCCTCAAAATGTCCCTAAGCTACAATTGACCTTAAAGGGGTTGTCTCTCTACAAAGATTAGCTTTTAACATTTAGGGAACACTAAATGAAGACGTTTTCCAAATATATTGCTGTGTTCATTTTTGTTGAGGAGCTACAAATGATTTTATCACCTTCTGAGGGCTTTCTGGTTTCTCTAGTGACCGATCTATTGTTTGCTCTCCCTCTGCTGTTTGTTCTATCTGATAGCAGGGAGTGATGTCATCACACAGGTCATGACAAAGAACTGCAGGCAGTCTGAGAGCTTTTTTGTTTTCTGATCTTTCAGATAAAAGACACTAATTACTACTACTGTTTACTTTAGCTCAGAAGCTTCTCTGGACCTGCTAGCAGGAGATTGTTTATCTAATTAGCAGAGGTCTGAATACACAGTGCTCATATGCTTATTAAAGACAGCTTGACCATGAAGTGACAGGATACATGAATGGAATAATGCTGCTTTGCTTTATGAAACTGTGAGATAAGATAACCCCTTTAACATAGCAAGTGGCACTAGGCAGCAGAGTCCAGCAGAAACTAGACAAACACCAAACTGATATAGTATATATAAAAGGATTAAAAAGTCTAGGACTCGACCAAATAGAACTTGAGCAAGAAACAACAATATACTAGAACTTGGCATAATTGAAATAGACAATAAATTTCCAAAATCAATAATATGACATATCAAAGCTAGACAGACAGTTCATTCTGAAACCTGACTGCCAAACTCCACTAAGGTCTATAGAGACTGCAAGTAGCTAACAGGCTTCAGGTGCATGACCAGGGCAGCTGACAAGTAAGGATCCTGAGCAGGTGCCATGCAACCATTTAAAACAAATTCATACTTGAGAAGACAGATGTAACACAGAAAATCCTGCTAATTTTACGAGCAGGGAAGGAGGAAATAACAGGAGAGTTATTGCTATTTGTAACACTTTCAATAATGATTTGAAACAGAGAGCAGATACAAAGAGCATCTCATTTCCCGAAGGACCCAACATGACCTTGTATTCTTTGAACATCCTGTTGATTTCAAAGGGTATGATAAGCATTGTTTATCCTGTGGCGGTGGTACATGAGAATAGGAACTACATACTTATTGTCAGATTACCCTACATATTTCAGTTAATCTCAGAAGATTGTTTTGGTTTTTCACTTTTTTAATTATTCTATAAAGATCATATGATTATTTTTATGAGAACCTATATAAGCACCTATATGTGAAGTTGTAATATTCTGAGTATGGTACCACTGGAACAGATACACTCTTGATCTTAATAGGTGGAGTGTAGATCACCTGCTGGGACCATGCTTCCTAGTCTTATAACATGTAGCTAATATCTATAACCCAGTATGGTTGTTAAAGTTCAGGCAGTTAGTTTTAGATTACAATTTACCATAATCCAACACATACACTTCAGTCCACCCTCCTTTCCAACTTATATTTTATTGATAATTTAATAATAGTAAATTAACTCAATGGCTTAAATGCAGGAAAAAATACTAATGTAGAAAATGCATATAACTCTTGACCAACCTGCTTTTATCAATCATGGATGCAGTCCATACTGTTATATCAGCTGAGGTGCTCAGGAAGACACATTTGCTTTAACACCCCCAGACAGTATCGAACTGCCTTGGCTCACACTTGGGGCCACCAGTGGAGTTGATTATTGGGCCCCACTCTTCAGTTAGTGTACATACTACACACATTGCACATGACTCTTGCTTTATGCCCCTCTTTCTTTGTTTTTTGCCCCAGGGCTGACATGCCCATTGGCCCACCACGTTCAGGGGCCCAAAGGTGGTTTCCCCCGTTGGCCAGTACAAACCTGTCAACTGAAATGTTTCACCAATGTACCACATCTTTAGGGTTAACAAGGCTATTAGCAGTGTTCACCAAATGTTTAAAAATACGCAGACAAGATGACACAATGAATCTGGCTGAGATATTATTTTGTGTAAGATTTTTATCACCTGATACCCAATATATGCAGCAATTATTCCAAAGTATTCTTTTAAATATAAAATACAGTACAAATAATGTTTAATATTGTTACATGCAATGTTGAAGTTGTAGGGGTGTACAGGTATTGGGGAAACCAATGCCTTAGAGTTTGAGGGGTCCAAAATGTCCCAATGCCAATGAAAACACCAGTGTTATGAATGGCACATAGTAGGTGAGTGACTCTTATACATTTTGCATTGTGGTCTAGGTGCTTAAGAGGATCGGAATATATCTCTTTCACATAAGACAGCAGTATCATAATTGGCACAATGTAAGAGTTGGAGCTCTTATATTCTTCGCACTGAGGCCCTGAAGTTTCATGTTTTGCCTCTGTTTGCATACATTGTGGATCTATAATGGGTTGATCACATTCAGAACATATTATTTTAGCTTTTTGTGTGCAAGTGTATCTTTGCGAACAGAAATGTCGGGCCCCTCCTGAGCTCCCGCACGCGCTGAAGATGAAGACTCAGAATAAGACTATTCAGCTTTTTTCACACCTTGACATAAAGGTATTTGAAATTCATCGCTTTGATGTTTGATTTATTTAAAGCTTTCCATGGATGATGGGATTAATACTGCAGGCAAATCAGCACTTGCTGCCAATAGGTCACATAGTTCTTTGAGGGTTTTTCAGTTTATAGTATAAATTCCACATTGCTGTGTTACTATTACTACTATTATTATGAGCGTTGTTATTTTGTAGGAATCTTATTAAGAAGTAATATCTTACTAACATCAGTGGAGATCCCTTGGAGATTTATTTCTGGTTTTTGTAATTTTTTATGAAAACCATACTGTAATTTGACCCATAATTGCTGGCATCAAAAACACCCAGAGCCCTTACAAAAATCTTCTGGTCCCCATTTTTTGTCAATGGCAACTGTAAAATGTAAGGGACTACTGGTAGAGGACCCACTGGACCACTGCAGGTGATGGTGTAGGCCACATCAGGGAGCAGAGTCTAAGGGGCACCTGGCTCTCACCAGAGCCTGCCACAAGGCCTGTTGGGTTTGCTGCAGCAAGAGACCTCCAGGTTGCTACCCTTAGTGCAATTTGCTTGCGGTGGTATAGTGTGGTACAAAATCGTCAGGCAGACTCATGGTCGGGGACAGGCAGGAATTTCAGGGCAGGCAGTAGACATAATGTGGTCAGAGGACAGAGGCAAAGGTGAAGGTACATGGTAAGACAAGAACAGTAACAATTGCTTTCCCCAAGGCTCAGTGCACTGTACATCCGGCAAAGACATGAGGAAGAGGCAGGGCTTAATAGGGTAAACACCCAGTGAGCGAAGAGAGGTGAGTACTGAAGGCATAGGCCGGGATTCGCGAGATTCCCCACGGCAAAATGTGGATGTCGCAGCGAAGTTATGATGCTGGTGTTAAAGATCTATAGGCTTGAATAAATTCTGGTTCACATCTACATCCGGGCGCCGCAAACTCCGGTGTCTGCAGCGACGTCTAAAGATGTCACTGCAGACGAACGACCCGCACCAGCCGACGTCTAAAGTCGGCGGGCGGTCGTTAAGGAGTTAAGAATGTCTTCAGCAATTGTTTTTTTCATATGGGCCAGCCATTGCTGAGTGAACCTTGGGTGATCCTCCCACTAGTTTTGATTGTAAGCTCTTGCGGGCAGGGTCCTCTCTCCTTGTGTATCAGTGTGTTATTTAGTGTTATTGTATTTGTCCTATATTATATACCTGATCCCCTTGGCTTGTACAGTGCTCTGAAATCAATGGCACTTTGTGAATGGACTGTTGACTTGCTGCTATTACATCCCACTTCAGGGCACGTGCCATTAAACCAAGATAATCAATGTTATTCACTTCACCGGTTTTAATGCGGCTGATAGGTGTACACTGCTTGTAATGCACAAGATTGCAGAAACTCACTTAAGGAAATTATTTCAAAATGATAACATAAAGCAGCGGAATAGCTATATCAGTGAATCCAGATCATCAGCATGTGTTCTGAAGAGCCGCTACCACACTGAGAAGATAAATGTAACCATGTCATCAGTGGCTGAGCACAGAACTCTTCTATATTTCCTGTAATAGCGCAAATCCTAAATATATCCCAATGTACAAATAACATCCTACTAGAAAAATACTGTTTTGAGACAGGGCTAGATTTAGCATGTATGACATGTACAATAAAACATAATTACTTTAGGATCAAAAAACTGCAAAGGTCAAACAAAAGTGGAATCAATGTTCATTGAGTTCAGCTACAAAGAATTTTATGAATTAAACACTTTACAGTGGCCCCAAGTGTTATGATATTTTCAAAATGTAATGGTCTTTCCTGGGACTTTGTATGTTGAGTGTAGTTTCAAGATTTTACTTGAAAAACCTCTGTATTAGTGAGATGCATGCATAATTTACAGTCTAGTAGGGCCTCCTTACAGTACAGTGTGGTACTACATGTCCTATAATGTTCTTACATGTATTAGTGAGGTACATGCAGTGATTGGTGGTCTATAGCACCTCTCTACAGTACAGTGCAGTACTACATGTCCTGTACTGCTCTTACATGTATTAGTGAGGTGCATGCAGTGATTGGTGGTCTATAGCGCCTCTCTACATTACGGTGCGGTACTACATGTCCTGTACTGCTCTTATGTGTATTAGTGAAGAGCATGCAGTGATTGGCAGTCTAGTAGTGCCTCCCTACAGAACAGTGTGGTACTACATGTCCTGTACTGCTCTTACATGTATTAGTGAGGTGCATGCAGTGATTGGAGTCTAGTAGCGCCTCTCTACAGTACAGTGTGGTACTACATGTCCTGTACTGTTCTTACATGTATTAGTGAGGTACTTGCAGTGATTGGTGGTCTATAGCGCCTCTCTACAGAACAGTGTGGTACTACATGTCCTGTACTGCTCTTACATGTATTAATGCAGTGCAGGCAGTGATTGGCGGTCTAGTAGCGCCTCTCTACAGTACAGTGTGGTACTACATGTCCTGTACTGTTCTTACATGTATTAGTGAGGTACATGCAATGATTGGTGGTCTATAGTGCTTCTCTACAGTACAGTGTGGTACTACATGTCCTGTACTGATCTTACATGTATTAGTGCAGTGCATGCAGTGATTGGTGGTCTATAGCACCTCTCTACAGTACAGTACGGCACTACATGTCCTGTACTGCTCTTACATGTATTAGTGAGATGCCTGCATAATTGACAGTCTAGTAGCGCTTCTCTACAGTACAGTGCATGCAGTGATTGGTGATCTATAGTGTGTCTCTACAGTACAGTGCAGTACTACATGTCCTGTACTGTTCTTACATGTGTTAGTGAAGTACATGCAGTGATTGGCGGTCTATAGCGCCTCTCTACAGTACAGTGCGGTACTACATGTCCTGTACTGCTCTTATATGTATTAGTAAGGTGCATGCAGTGATTGGCAGTCTATAGCGCCTCTCTACAGTACAGTGCGGTACTACATGTCCTGTACTGCTCTTACATGTATTAGTGAGATGCATGCATAATTGACAGTCTAGTAGCGCCTCTCGACAGTACAGTGCATGCAGTGATTGGGGGTCTATAGTGCCTCTCTACAGTACAGTGCAGTACTACATGTCCTGTACTGTTCTTACATGTATTAGTGAGGTACATGCAATGATTGGTGGTCTATAGTGCCTCTCTACAGTACAGTGCGATACTACATGTCCTGTACTGCTCTTACATGTATTAGTGAGGTACATGCAATGATTGGTGGTCTATAGTGCCTCTCTACAGTACAGTGAGGTACAACATGTCCTGTACTGCTCTTACATGTATTAGTGAGGTGCATGCACTGATTGGCAGTCTAGTAGCACCTTTCTACAATACAGTGTGGTACTACATGTCCTGTACTGCTCTTACATGTAGTGTTGAGTGAACCATTCGGAAAAAGGTTAGTTTGAGACAAACCAAATTTTTTGCCAAAAGCTCGATAAAATTTGGGTTCAGCACAGGCGTTTGGAGCCATTTTCAGCTGCTTCTTTCAGTTTTTGCGGCCAGCCAATCAGTACAGAGCACAGAGGGGGGTCAAAAATGTCACCAGTGAAGGTGTGGTGATCTCATTTGCTGCTAAAATCACATGACCCTGTTCTATGTATTAGACTGTATTTCCTGTTATTCGCCATTTCGAGTACAGTCTGTAAACGGAACACACTGCTCTGTTTCAAAGCAGGCAGACACACCATTTCCCAGTGATTTCACAAAGGAAAAGCTACTAGATAGATTAATTAGGGTTGGGGTACAGCAAGATTATGAAATCTTAGACAGTAGTAGTTAGCGATTTTTATGTTGCTGCTGACTGTATCTTTATCATCTTTATTTTGATTGCCCAAAAGTTTCTTGCTGCAGTTTAGTCAGCTTGTGCACAAGACACTGTTAGGAAATCTCTCCAAAGAAATCGATGTGATATACTGGTTTCTTGCAGAAAATTTTATTCCATGCCCAAAATTCCTTTGCTGTAGTTTTAGGGGGGACAGCTGGTGTACAAGACACCATTCTTCCATAAAACCCCTTTTTCACAGAAATTCCATAGATAAAAATATGATTCTAATCCTATTTGCCTGTTGCATAGTATAGGGATATAAGAACACTGTTGATTTGCTGTCTTCCTGTCAGGGTTCTTCCATAAGACCCCATTTCAAAGAAATTCCCTAGAAAAAAATCTGTTTCTAATCCTATTTGCCTGATGCATAGTATAGGGATTTAAGAACACTGTTGATCTGCTGTTAGGGTTCTTCCATAAAACCCCATTTCACAGAAATTCCATAGATAAAAATCTGTTTCTAATCCTATTTGCCTGTTGCATAGTATAGGGATATAAGAACACTGCTGATTTGCTGTCTTGCTGTCAGGGTTCTTCCATGAGACCCCGTTTCACAGAAACTCCCTAGAAAAAAAATCTGTTTCTAATCCTATCTGCCAGTTGCATAGTATAGGGATTTAACAACGCTTGTGATTTGCTGTCTTTGCAGTACAGTTCTTGAATAAGAGACCGTGAACAAATCTTTGAATTTTTAATATTTATCTTTTTGAACATGGAGTGAACTAGAGGTAGTAAGCGAGCATGGAGGGGCATAGAGTGTGAAGCTAGAGGTACGAGACAAGGCGCTCCTTCCAGTGCTCCCTACAACACGCAAGCCAGCACATTATCAGTCGCAGGATCGTCAGGCCTGTCATCGCCTTGTCGGTTCCCTTTGCATCTCATTACTGAAGATCAGCGCGAATCTGTTTGTCAGTGGTTAAGACAACTTTCATCCAGCAGTTTTACCTCCTCTTCCTCTCATTCAAGGCCACAAATGTTATCATCATCATCAGTCCAACCTGAAGGCCAGATGTCACCTAATATACACACTGTTCCAAATAATCCCTATTCTGACGAGGTGTTTGATGACACAATGCGGTTGGGGTCAGAAGGTATTTCAAAAGATCAAGAGGTCAAAGAGAATAATTTTGTCTGCTCTGACATCCAATCGCTGATGCCCTCAGATGGGAAGGAAGCCATCAGTAATGCCTCACAGTGTCTGTGGCTTCTAGCCCGCAGCTTCAGGATGTAGACTGTCAGGACGAAAAAGTCACCTGTGATGACGATGATGATGCATTGCGGATCCAACGTGGTCTTGTCACCAACAGCTTGGGAGCACCTCATTAGTGGAGGAGGAGGATGATGGAGTTGTGACGGTACGGGTCCGGCCGCAGAAAGGGAGAGGGTGGTCGCACAAGTCCGTTGACATTAATCCACCAGCCATGATCAGTGGTGGCAGGGGGAACACTGCTATTAGGTTTTTACCATCAAAGAGGTCCAGGATCTGTGAAGCCTGGGCCTTTTTTGATCAACCCTCAGATTTGCCGACCAATGTTACATGCCAGCTTTGCTTTCAACGCGTCAGTAAAGGAAAGAATCTAAAGAATTTAACCACCACCAGCATGAACAGGCACATGCATGTAAAGCATTAATTGCTGTTGAAGAATCACTTGAGGAAAAAAGGCCACACAGGTGTTGGGCTTCCTACCACTGTGACATACTCTGCCTCCATATCCTCCTCCGCCACTTGCAAGCTGAAGCGGTCCTCTGCTGCCAATGTGCCGGAGCAACATCGGCAAGCATCATCCCCAGTCCCAGACATTGTCAGCTGATTCCCAACACCAGCAACACAGTCTACCCCTTCCACCAGTCTGACCTGCATGCTGTACAGTAGCCAGTCCACCGGCCAGCTTACTGTGTACCAGATGCGGGAGCAGAAGAAACGCTTTCACCCCAGCCAGCCCAAAGTCAAAGCCTGAATGTCAGCGTTGTGAGGCTTTTGGCCTTCGATACATTGCCTTTCCGCCTGGTGGACACAGATGGGTTCCGCTATGCCCCTTTCATGCCCCCAATATCAAATGCCGAATAGGCATTTCTTTGCCAGAAAAACCATCCCTGCCCTGGCCAGACACGTTGCAGAAAAGATCTCTAGCACGTTGGCTGCATCTGTGTCCACCACAGACACATGGACTAGTAAGCACGGTCAAGGTCTCACTGACTGCTCACTGGGTGAGTTGGGTGGATGACAGTGCCTCTGGTGATGGGTTCGGTGGACACTCTTCCACTCTGCTGGGATGGTGCAAAG
Organism: Phyllomedusa bahiana; assembly: GCA_025379985.1. NCBI lineage: Eukaryota > Metazoa > Chordata > Amphibia > Anura > Hylidae > Phyllomedusa > Phyllomedusa bahiana. The sequence goes on from JAODAL010036872.1 coordinate 18,762, forward strand.
TGCAGACCCACAACCTCGACAGATCGCATCACGCGCCCAGAGAAACCAGGCCGTTCTGAAATTAATGTGTCTTGGAGACCGTCAAAACAGAGGTCAAGAGCTGTGGATGGTTCTGCGCACTGAAACCGAGCAGTGGCTGGGTGCTAAGAACCTAGTGCTAGACAAGGTGGTGTGCGACAATGGGAGAAATCTCCTCGCCGCCCTTAGGATTGGTAGACTTACGCACATCCCTTGCCTGCCACACGTCATGAACCTGGTTGTGCAGAAATTTCTCAAGTGCTACCCGGGTCTTGACTGTCTGCTGAGGAAGGCTCGAGGTCATAGCTCACACTTCCGGCGTTCGCACCCTGCTTCAGCATGACTGCTAGCGTTGCAGCGTGAACTGGGCCTCCCCATAAACTGTCTCATTGTTGACATGGCAACACACTGGAATTCCTCCTGCCACGTGCTCGAGCAATTGTGGCAGGAGCGTAATGCCATTATGCATGAAGTGTCGCATGGCCTCACGAGCAGTGTTGTGGACCTTGGGTTGTTGAGCTTTACAGAGTGGAGGCAGGTGAAGGATATCTGAAACATTCTTGACAGTTTTGAAGATGCAACCAAAATGGTCAGTCAGGGTGATGGCATTGTCAGCATGACCACTGTGGTCATATTTTTACTGGAACAACTGTTATACTCTCTGCGGCAGCAGGTCCCGGCAGTGATGGAGGAGGTTGAGGCGGAAACAGAGCCTTACTTGCCATCGGATGTAGAAGGCCCAACTGTTTCCCAATTGTATAGTTTCTTTTTAGGCGGTGGTTCGAGGTCCAGTTCAGCTCACAGAGTAGAGCGCACAAGGCTAGCCAGGGCTCTGGTGAGGTTCAGGATGAGGAAGTGGAGGAGGAGGATGATGCAGTGGTGGACACCACCGGTACCGATTACCCTTCGGTGTTAAGCGGTTGGCACAGATTTCAGGAGGAGGAGGAGGAGAAAGAGGAGGAAGATCTTGCTAGTGCTCCTCGACCCCAAGGCATGGGAAATCCCAGCAGCATCTCACACATGAGTGCTTGGATGCTACATTACCTGCAACATAAACCATGTATAAAGGCAATCAAAATGAACAGCGATTACTGGATGGCCACCCTCCTTGAGCACTTTCCTTCCACCACACACAAATTGACAATAGAATGCAGGAATTTGAGACAGTGCTCATTGACCAACTCAAGACATCTGTTGCATCTTCTTCACATTCTAAATGTCATGGTGGAACAACGTCAGCAATGTGACAGCAATAGAATGACAAGTAGTCACAGTAGCAGCAGCAGGCAGTGTTGCAGAAGCGCACTGGTTAACATTTTTAACTCAGTTTTTAACATATCACGAACACCTGCAAGGCAGGGCAGCATTCGGACACACTGAGACCGCCTTAAGAGCATGGTCCATGACTACCTATGGCTGAACACCAATATTTTTGGACTAGATCTGGACCCATTCAACTTCTGGGTGTCCTGGCTCAGTACACCATAGAAGTTTTATCGTACCCTGCAGCATTGTTATCTCGGAACACACCTTCAGCACAGCTGGCAGGGTGATAACTGACAAACGTATCCATCTTTCCCCCAAGAATGTGGATCGTTTGACATTTATCAAAATGAATCAAGCATGGATCTCTGACGATTGCCAATGTCACAGACTAGTAAACTGTAGCACGTCTTCTTGACAATGTGAAATACATATTCCATCGATCATCTATTTACATCAGTCATCAGTCAGTCTGCCATAAGTCATCTATTAACCGTTTTATGCCCCATACAGCCAAATCAAATGGGGCCCCCACCCATTATTACTTCCCATTTTTTTAACAGATTTGTGAGCCCCTTTTCGATTAGGGCCCATGACAGGAGTACTGCCCGTACTGCCTATAGGCACCCCTGGTGGTAGCAAACACTATGGGGCCCTGCATCCTGAGGTGTTCCAAAAGCCCCTTTGATACATAAGAAGACACTGGTATTGGAAATGGCACATGGTAACTGGCATGAGTGTCAATAGGGCAGTACTCCTGTCAGGAGCCATAATCAAAAAGGGGGCCAAGTGATAGGTTAAAAAAAGGAACTAGTAATGGGTGGGGGCCCCATTTTATTTAGCTGCATGGAGCCCTGAAACGGTTAATATATGACTGGCTACCACTGCACCCCCTATAACTACGGCCCTGCCAGCTGAACCTCCATGTTCCCCGTTGGGATGTTCTTGCTACCACCACATGTATCACATGTTTTTGGGCCCCGGTACAAAATTTGATAGAGGGCTCCTGCCAGTTACCATGTGCCATTTCCAATACCGGTGTCTTCTTATGCGTCAAAGGCGCCCTGTAGCAGCTGGTATAGCTGCACCTCCTATAGCTACGCTGTCCTCATCTTTTCAGTTAGCCATTAACGGAATGAATTTTTTTAGCCTGTGAATTTTTTTCTGTGACTCTTAGAGCCAAATTTTCTTCACTAATTTGTTCCACATATACATTTTACTGTTATGGATGGTGATTCCAGCTTCTCCTCACCTGTATGGGTGTAAAAATTAACCAAAACATCTTCTCCCTTTGACTTTAATGGGGTTCGAAGTTTGGTTCGAGTTCGACTCGAACTTCAAACCGAACTTCTCAAAATTTGAGGTTCTACTCGAACTCAAACTTTTTAGGGTTCGCTCAACTCTAGTGGTCACCAAATATTTGTTGATTTTTATTTCTCTTTTGTTCATTCACTTTGTATTCTGTTACTTGATAACGATAAACTATAAATGCCCCTTTCACATAATGTTCTTGCCTTCCATTCGTGGTATCCATCAAGATAGATACCGCAGCTGGCTAACCACAGTTTTTTGTCCAGTGCAGCAACCTGGCATGTTTGCTAAATAGGGCAATGTAGTCCAGTTGGGACTACATTTGCACTAAGTAAGTCAATGACTGTCGCTGTCCCATTGCAATATTGATGGGATGAATTTTTGCAGATACTATATGAATGGGGGGTTAACACTACTATTTGTGAAAGAATTCTTACTGTGTAGCATTTTATCCACCTGTAGCAAGGCTGAACACCCTCTACCTTTTAATACCGTACAAAAACAGGAACGATCGTGTGTGGTGCCAGCTTACAACTTAACAAGCTCTACCCACTATACCTAGAAATATACATATAATACAGATTTTCTCACATGTGGATCGGTCACATTAATAACAGTGCTGTAGCAAGCCCCGTCCAATGTCCTGAATCAGGAGGTGTACTTGGATAAACACTTATGGCCTGAAACAAACCTGCCCTAACGAGGCTAACTACAGGTCTGCAAACAGTCCTAGGTTCGTTGGAGTGCACACGTTCTTTGACTCGGGTATACCTTAGGTTGGCAGACAGTCACTGCTCAGAGTTGCTGATCTCTGCTGATGTAGTTGATCATTCAAAATGGTGGATGATTTTCTCTGTCTCCTGCAGGACGTCCCTTCTGTCATGGGGATTTCCTCACCAACAGCATCAATCTAGACCGCCAGACTCCTCTCTCTCTCTTTGGGGCAGCTTACAGTTCAGGAACTATCAGAATCAGGAAATCATCGCCCAGCATCTGTCTTCTCCTGATCTCTCTGTGTCTCTTCCTGCTTCTGTTCAAAATGGCTGCTGCCTCGTGTCAGTTATCACAATTCTCTAATTTGCATACACCAGAAACCAGAAAGAGTGGCATTTTGTGGCCAAACAGCAGAATTCAAAACAATAGTTTATCATTTTAAATCACACATATGATGTTACTGAGTAAACCCAATGCGGCTGTTCCCCTATCCCACACACCCATAACATGAACAGCCTGCAGAGAATTGTTGAAGACGTGTGTGACAGAAACATTGACAGAGGACAACATACTTACACCTTGGAGCAAGAATACACAACTTTTTGTCATCTGGGGGCCCCATTGTCAGACTGAACCAATCCCAAACACTACAATATATTACAGAAGGGTATAACTATCTGAGACAAATATTGGGGATTGAAAAGAGGCTATATTTACTGGCCCCTCTCTCCATCATAAAGTATATAATTTGCTGAAACAGCCAAATGGTTCACTATTACATAGACTACAATAAAAACAACACCACTCATTCATGCCCCTCGTTTGTCATCTACTCCTTTCTGGAGCATCAGGCAACCGCATACATAAGTCCCAATGGTGGCTTTATAGCCAAAAATAGTGCCGGCCTATCCCTGCACCCACACCACATGCCAATCATCATATCATGCATTGAAAATACATGAAAGCAACCACCAGGTATAAGTAATTCTGGGACCAGATACTTGGGGTTGAACCAATTATTATCACAGGCCATATGTACTGGTTGCTGGTTGTGCACCATTGCCTTAGACCTGTGTTTTCCATGTGTGATATGAGGACATTGCATTCATGGGATCCATGAGTGGAAAAAGGAATATCCAAACCATTTTTAACTTCCTAGGACAAAAAGTAATTGGGGTTTTTCTTAGAATAAAGCAGATGAACTTGAATGTTGAAAGGCATGGAATGAATGTTAATTATAGTATGTTTACTTTCAGTACATGATGCAATTGAGATATGCAATGTGTTCACAACGCTTGCCTCCCGGTAGCATGGCATTTCTTCAGTATGTTCATGCCAAATTAATACAGACAACAAAATGTCTCTTTAATTGCAAACTGAAGGACATTATTGGTCATCCCTGTTTCCAAAGAGTGGAGAACGCATCTGGTGCTGTGCCACAGGCTAAATGACTGCAACATGTTACCCATCATCACTGCACAAGAAGCTAATAATGATTTTCTATTTAATAAGACCACTTCTGTATGTCTTATTTGTTAAGAAATTGTTGGAAATTTCTCAAAACTATGACGTATTCCATCAGAAATTGAAGATATCTGTTGTAGTGAAAGGTCACCGCCAGACTATTTCCATTTGTAAAGGAGTTGTATGCGATTAGAAAGAAAAAAAATCTTCTTTTTTCTAACAAATCAGCTCCACTATTGTCCATTGACTTTATCTGGTAATTTAGCTCATCATAATTGAAGTAAACAAGGAGGATCTACAATACCAGATTCAACCCATAGAGAAGTGTGACATTTATTCCAGACAACTCAGTGAACCACTCAGTGTCCAAAGGAACCAAAATTACAAGAACACTGGTAAAAAAAAATTCCAGTATGTTAGCATATAAAGTTGTGTTTGGATAGTAATTTTTTTTTTTATGTAGTTTGAGACACTGTTTCGAAATTAAAGGTTTTGCTTCAAAGAAAAGGTAATCAAAAACGCAAAGATATTTCGTCAAGCGATTCTCTAGATACTGTAAGATGGGTCTGAACCAGGTTGTCGACTGTCGTATCGGGGTGTAACATAGGACAGGTTGCATTTCGATACTTTTGTCAGATACTTTTGTTTTCCTAAGTGTCCAGTAGTGTTGAGCGAGTGGTTGCGCGATCGAGATCGTAAGCGATTTAGTCGATAGTCGGCCGTTATCGATAAGGAGTTTTTCGTGTAGTGAGCATCGATTATGACCGCGATTACCCAGTAAAGTCTATGGGAGAGCTCAACAAACACCATTCATTATTATCACCCAAACAATGCTGGAGACATGCATGAAAATTAACATCCACAACAGTCAAATGGATAACGTGCTAAATCTTAGGCAACACACTTAGGTTTAAAAGTCACAGAAAAAAAAGTCACAGGACCTTCACTATCCTCCTTGTCTTGTACCACAGCTGACCCTTAAAACCTGCTATCACCACAAATTAAAAAGTGCAGAAGGCGTATGATTTGAACCTTCTTGTTACTTGAACTTGACAGTGAATATCCTGTCCTGATCGCAGGCCCATGGAGCCCCAAACCTGCTGACCCCCATGATTTCATATAAAAGTGCCGCAAAAAAGAGTTTTCAACCACCATTTTAGTTTAACTGGCATTGAACTTATACCTGTCAATGACCGCAGAATGACCATTAAACCTGTCTGACCCACCAGATTAAAAAGTGCCGGGGAAACAGGAGTCTGTTATGATCTGTATCTGGTTTGTTTTAGTATGATACACGTAATTTTTTGCACCTTTCAAATTCACCTGTGGTGACTTTAGAATTGCTTGTTTTAAGATTTAAGTGGATGCTATGCTTTGTCAATGAACTCAAGCTGGGGTCGCGCATAAGTCATAAATACACGTTTTCTGTTATGTTTTGTATAAATACACGGTATTTTTTGACACCTTTCATTCCCCTGTTGGTGTATATAGAATTGCTGTTTTAAGATTTTCGTAGATGCTGGCGTTTCTGTATGAACATTGTGGGTGTGCAAAAGTCCAAACATAACACGTAAACTGTTTATTTTTCGTATGATACCCCGGTAATTTTGTGCCACCTTTCGAATTCAACCTTTGGTTGAATATAGATATTGTAATGTTTTAGATTTACGTAGATGCTGCGTATGAACAATAGCTGGAGTGCGCAATAGTCAAAAAACTATGTAATGTTATGTTTTGGTTTATTAAAACGATATTTTTTGCCCTTTCAAATTAACCTGTGGTTGAATATTAGAATTGATGTTTATGGATTTACCGTAGATGCTGCGTCAATGAAACAATGCTGGTGCGCAAAAGTCAATAAAAACACGTTATAACTGTTATGTGTTGGTATAATAAACTGTATTTTTTGCACCTTTCAAATTCATCCTGTGGTGAATAGTAGAATTGCTGTTTTAAGATTTAGTAGGAATGCTGCGTCATTTAACAATGCTGGGTGCGAAAAAGTACAAAAAAACACGTAAATGTCTTTATGTTTTGGTTATAATCAAACGGTATTTTTTGCTTCTTACAATTCACCTGTGGTGATATATAGAATTGCTGTTTAAGATTTAACTGTCGGCTTGCTGTGTCAATGAACAATGCGGGGTGCGCAAAAGTCCTAAAAAAACAGTAAAACTGTGCATGATTTTCGTACGATACACGGTTTTATTTTTGGCAACAAACAACCTGTGCTGACTACAAGATTGTATGTGATTGTAATTTAACTGCAAGGGGACTATATCAACAGTCACAGGTGTTAATGGTAAAATTGAAAACCTAGCTGAAATGTATACTGATAATAAAAGTGGAGTTTTGCAACTAAACAAAGAGACCTGCAGTTATAGAAATGTTGTTTATACAATATAAGTTCAGGCTGCACCAATATCACAGGTAATATGTTTCAATAGCCAAAATGTTAATAATATAGACTATTCCCACTAAAATGGTCTACACTATAGTCTTGGTGAACTGTATCCAGTGTTCTTTATTGATTGAGCTTGTGTCGCGTGTTCTGCCCGCTGGGCTCCCCCCAAAAAAACCTCCCCCCCCCCCCCCCGATCCAACCGCCGTGCAAATTTACAGCTGGTAGATGCTGCTTTAAATTCTCTAGCTAACTACATAAAACTCTTCGCAATCTCTAATATAACTATTTTTTAAGGATCACTGATAATAGTAGAGGTGTCTCTGTGCAGAAATAGAACTAATTTCGCTGAGCTGTGTTGCCAGAGGCAGAGAGCAGGTCCTATCCATTATGAGTCGCTGAGAGACTATGGAGGCTGAAAACAGGTAAATCGCCTGTTCTATGTAAGACGAGGTGCAGGTGCGCGGCGCTCCAGCCAATCGCAACCTTACTCAATCCCCAGTCATGAAGTCGCAAACACATCTCTCCCTGCTATATTCTGTAATCTGATTTGCTGGCCGCAAAATTACAGGAAGCGCCCGAAAAGCGAGCGATCTTAATAGATGATGCTCAGATTTTAACACTTATTTATCGCATGATCTGGAAATTCTCGATCACCATAAAAACCTTTGCTGATTTTCAAACTTTGTCGATAAAAATCGCTCAACACTAGTGTCCAGCAATGTCTTGCTCTAGTCTCCTAACTGGAAACACAAAAACTATCATAAACTTTAGATGCAGTTACCTATATGGAATTTGGTAAATATTATGAAGTATACTGAGCAATGCTGCCAAGAAAAAGTGTAATTAATTAAAATATTTAGTCAGTGGAAGTGGGTTTACATACTATTACATATTATTACATGTATTATTAGGTATTAATGTTTTTTGTATTTGAAATAATGCACCCTACTACAGATTTGGGTCCAATTTTGTTATTTATTAACTAAGTATCAAACATACCCAAATACAATGTATAAAGGATTCCAGGTTGGTATGTGCCACCCCAGAAGCATTCAGTGAAATGTGTTAGGGTGGCAAACACCCACCTGGAGTCCTTTATAAATTGTATTTGGCTATGTTTACAAAGAACTTTTGGTTGCACTTCTACTTCTTAAGATTTCGTACATGGTATAGGTGCTTTAGTATAACATCGCAACATTTTTGTGACATTTGGATCTATAGAAATGAAGTCATTTTTTTCTATTTATGTGACTCTGAAACCAGTTGTGTTCCTTTTTTAGAGGTCTCTGCTATCTTTTCATTTCTTGGATTATAAATTTTTATTAATCAATTAATAAAATGTAAACTGTTTTTCTTTCTTGGTATTTTGTAAATTGTGTTCGTTAAAATTAAAACTTGATTCAAAATAACAGGTAAAGACCTTATCATTAGCTTTAACAATTCATTTTGATTGTCTTTGCTTTTTTTCCTTCTCAGCCAAGATTACGATGGTACTGTGAACTAACACAGTGGAAAGTTATATAAATCACAAGAGGTGGGTTACCCCCACAAATAATGGTGTATGCTAAACTAATTATATATGACTCTATTGAGTACATTTTTAACTTTGGATATAATTGCTTTCTTCTCAAATTAACACAAACTGAGGTTTTCCTCACGTTCACTTTCAGATCCACCTCGGCTCAGCAAGGAGATTGGAAGGGGTATTGAAGAAAAATAAGGCTACTATAATTCTACTACTCTACATAATTTTTGTTTTATGTAGCTCCTTCTGGGACTAGATTCTATTGTTATTTAATACAGGTTATGTTCTAAAATCCATGGTCTAGCACATGCAAAAATATGATAAAAATTCCTGAGAACTTTGTCTTATTTCAAGAGTTTACTTTGTGAGACCCTATCTTAAAAATTGAATTTTGTTGTAGATTCTACATAGTACAAAGAACAAGTTAAGTTGTGCATGAGTATATTATTCAATGGAATGGATAGTCTCTAGTGTTGAGCGAACAGTAAAAAGTTCTAGTTTCCATGCGGTAAGCTTCGCAACTTTTGTGAGCTTTCGGTTTCAAGTTCTATTCGACAATCGAACTATCGAATCCAATTATGATCATTCTCTGTGCTCTGCTTCTGGCTGGATGGGCCGCCACAAGTGCAGAATAAGCCGCTGAAGACGAACTGAAATTGTATGGTGTCGGAACTAGAACTTTACTTGAAAGAAAACAGGAAAAAAATGATGCGGTTCACGATTCAGTGTTCGTAAATATTTCTGAGAAGTTCTACTAGAACGTAACTTTTCTAGAACAGTTCGATCAACACTAATAGTCTCTATTAGGCTCTGTTCACGCTGTCATTGGACAGCCGTTAAATGATGGACACTAGCAACATCTGATGCCCCCTATTGACTTAAAAGGGGTCTGTTGGGTTCCATAGTGGTATCCTACATTTTGATGGGACTACCAGAGACTTCCCATAAAATTTGATAGAGCTATTGTTTGGGATAGAGCTTCTGACTGAAGCATGAATGGAGTCCTACCATAAGAGATAACATTTGTCTTGTACAAGAAATACAAAGAAATCAGCAGACTTGTATGGAAGAAAAGCGATTCATGCAGATATCCTTAATATAGTGATGAATGATGTTCAGTGGATCCATGGAAATTATCTGACTGCCACGTTACATTAGGAAGGAATTTTCCCCCATCCAGACAACTGGGCTTAGGGAGGGTAGAAATTGATGGACAAGTTTCTTTCAAACAGACACAAGTATATTAAAATGCCTGATGAAAGGTAAAATAATCTCTTAGGTTTTTTTCTCTTCAAGATAATCATTGATGTATGTTTGAGTCGTTCATCTGAAAACTTCACACATAAGAGGCGAGCAGCATGTGTTTCAGAGTTTCAGGCACTGTATGTGTAGGACTTTGAAGCAGAAAATACATTACATCTGGTTCTCTTCACCGTTAATCCGTAAAGGCTGCTAAAGTTAGCCTTTATAGCCTACAGATTGTTTTGATTGAGCCATATGGATTAAAAGTTTTTCAGTGATTGACAATAACTAAAAACATAGTCCAAAAATAAATAAACACATAAATTTTTTTTACCTGGAATATGTATGGGTCCACAACCCTAACGATGAATCTTTTGTGCTCCCAGGATTCAGTGTGCCAGTATGGTTTCTACATAGTAGGGACTAAATGCTACTGCTACTAGGATATATTTTTCCTACTCTAGGAGACATCACCCCATCACCCCCTTTCTTAATGTAGGTGTGTCAACTGCGAGGTGCACACAGTCCTGTAAGGGCGCATCCCCACGGGACAATGGAACTAGATCAATGGACTAATACGGTTCGGTTTTTGCCGACCTAGGTATTTTATCTGGTTTGTGTGCCGTCACCCCAAGGCCGGCAGGGGGGGGAACGGCCTTCTTCTCTATGATGACGCGGACAAAAAACTTACTCCCTTCACTTGATTTGACCTCATATTCCAATTCACGATAGAAACGAATGGAAGAATGTGCACGTCTCACATATCTTTTCTGGCGGCCCGCATACCGCGGTCGGAAAAACCGTCGGGCGGAAAAGCCAAACAGTGGGGACTACTGCATGGGTTTTGCATAGGAGCCCGTTGTTGATAAATTTTTCAGCCAGTTTTTCAGGCGGTCTGCAAAACCGCAAACCTCCTGAAAAACCGGCCGAAAACCCTTTCCGTGGGGACATGCCCTAATTTTATGCTCCACTGAAAACAATGCATGATGGGACATACTTAAAATGCAGGATTTTTGCATTTATGTTTTACATTTCGAATCAAAATATATAGTGTTGCTTGAATAAGACCCTGTTGGACACTGGTTTGTCCGAACTTATGAGAAAATTCATTTTAGGGCTGTGCCAAACGCCACTTTTTTATTAAATCTATCCCTATCTCTAAACCTATATCTAGCATTGCAACATCAGTTCCAGTGCGACCAACTGACATTGTTTCTAGTTTCACTAGGTTACCCCTTTGTTGTGAAAAGTGGGAGTGTACGGAGGACATGTATGTTGCATTGTGATAATTCACATATAATGACCCTTTTATTTGCCCAGTTTTTCCAATAACATCAAGGGCTATTAGGGAAACTGGAAAAGATTTGATATGAGGAGCTAACCGAGACCTAGAGTAATGCAGGACCTGGAGTGATACTAATAGTTAAGTTGGTCCCTTAAATCTGTTAACGTTCTAACCCTAATCCTAGACCCAGTTAAGGGGTAGGGTCAACTTTTGGGGGACTTTTTTGCCAAAGTTCGATTTGGACCCATGTTAATCAAGTTACTTAGATTCAGGCTAAATTTGGCCAAAATCGTAACTCTATCAATATTCAATGATGTTCTATAAGGCAGGGGCCCCAATGGTTTGAGCGTTATCTATCGACTAAAGTTGATATAGAACAGGTGTTTTTTTGGTTGTTCGGAAATTTCCAGATTCAACGCTCCAATATTGATGTGAACAATATGTAAGATAATTTGTTACTTTCGCACCTTTTTCGGCCACTTACTGTCACTTTTGGCGGGCCAGGCAATTCAGCTTAGAGCATTAGTCTGGGTGTAGTAGGGTGTGCAACATCATGAATGTGATGAGTATGGTTGTCAGTTGAGCTGGAAAAATTCACATTACCTCGCTTATGTTGCAGAGTCTAGAATGAAGTTTCCCTGTTCTGTATCTGTGTATTAAGGGTCTCCTCAATTGAGCACTGTACGTGTATCTCTTTTCAAATCAGCTCAGAGACACAGTTCTTACTCTGTGTTTCTACAGACAACTATGGTTTTTAGCAGTGAACATTAGAATAAGGTTGATTTCTTATTAGTTAGACAGAAACTTTTAAAGAAGCATTTTAGCACTGTACTGCCACGGGGGGCCAGGACGGGGACACGAAAGCAGGCAGACAGACAGACAGGCGGGATTTGGAAAAGAGAGAGGGGCTATATTGTGCAGTCCAGAAACCTCTGCTGATGAACTCGCATTGAAATGGCATTTTTTTACCACTTTATGGCCAGCACGCTCGCACCTGAGGTGTATTTGTACATTTTTTTTTGTGCCCATTCCCAGTTTTTTTCAAAGAGCCACCTTGTACTTACATTAGGGTTACAGAAATTTTCTAGTAATGCTGGTGTTCTTTCATTGGTGCAACAACCACCTTTTTCTTCCATATAACTTTTTAAATGCTGTGTTTTAACTTTGGTACAGTACAGTTTTTTACAAAGTGGCCACCTATGAACTTAAATTAGGGTTACAGATAACTTTTCTAATAACTGCTGGTGTATTTCATTTGTGTAAAAACCACCTTTTCTTATCTGTATAACTTGTAAATAGCTTTTTTTCACTTTGGTGCACAACAGTTTTGTTCAAAGAGCCACTATGTACTTATATTAGGATACAGAAATTTTCTAGTAACTGCTGGTGGTATTTCATTGGTGCAAAAAACACCTTTTCTTATCCGCATTTTAAATAGCTGTGTTTCACTTTGGTGCATCCCAGTTTTGTTCAAAGAGCCACCTATGTACTTACATTAAGATACAGAAATTTTCTAGTAACTGCTGGTTTATTTCATTGGTGCAAAAACCACCCTTTCTTATCCGTATAACTTGTAAATAGCTGTTTTTCACTTTGCTGCATCCCAGTTTTGTTCAAAGAGCCACCTTGTACTTGCATTAGGATACAGAAATTTTCTAGTAACTGTTCTCGTTTGTCATTGCTGCAAAAAATGCAATTTCTCATCCGTGTAACTTCTGAATAGTTTTATTGCACTCGGTGAATCTCAGTTTGGCGCAGATAGCGCAGTTGTATGATAGTTTGTTGAAAACTATCAATTCCTAGTCCTACTGGGCAGTCGTAAATCCCTGGGACTGAAGGAAGAACACTGTTGATTTTGTCTTACGGTTCTTCCACCAGACTGCATTTCACAGGCATTCGCTAGAAACAATTCTGTTTCTAATCCTAGTTGGCTGTGGGAAATTAAAGGGATTTAAGAATAGCTGGGATTTGCCATCTTTCAATAAGAGACTTTCAAAAACTCTTCCATATCTTCTTAAATTTTTATCTTTCTGGACATGGAGCGAAATGCAGGTGGTAAGCGAGCAAAGAGGGGTGTAGGACATGGAGGTAGAGGTACGAGAGAAGGTGCTCCTTCCAGTGCTGGCGACAACATGCAAGCCAGCGGATCGTCGGTTACAGGACCATCAGGCCTGTCATCACTGTGTCAGGGCCCTGTGAATCTCAGTAACGAACAGCGTCGCCAATCTGTTCTTCAGTGGTTAATGGAACCTGCATCCAGCAGTCTTACTTCCTCGTCCTCCCAGTCACGGCCACAAATGCAATGTCCAGTTCAACTAAAATTGTGGTTGAAAGACTCCTTTTTCAAGCACTTTTTAATCTGTGGGTCAGACAGGTTTAAGGGTCATGCTGCGTTCCAGGACAGGGATAGTTAATGTCCAGTTCAAGTAAAATGATGGTTCAAATAATACTGCCTTCTGGCACTTTTTAATTTTTGGGACATTCAGGTTTAAGGGTCATGCTGTGGTACAACACAGGGATAGTGAATAGTCTGTGAGTTTTTTTTCTGTGACTCTTGTTGCCTAATTGAATGTTGTGGATGTTAATTCCAGCTTCTCCAGCCCTGTTTGGGTGTAAGAATGAAGGTGTTGTTCTTCTCCCATAGACTTTAATGGTCATTGGCGATAATCTATTATCGACTATCGGAAATCGTCATGATAATTGTCGATATCGACTATCGAATCAGTAACGATAGTTGACACAATCGCTCATCACTAGTCCCCAACTAAAGTCCTCAACGCCCACAAATAGGTCATATTTTCGGGCTTTCCTTAGCATTGCACAGGTGATTTCATTATGCTGCACAGGTGATATAATTATTATCAGTGCATTCTGTGGGAAATATTGAAAACATGACCTGTTGGTGAACCTTGAGGACTGGAGTTGAGGAACACTGTTATAAAGGATTCATTAACCTCTTAACTCACCATGACATACTATTAGTTCATGGCAGTGTTAAGGGAGTATGGAGCAGGCTCAATGAGTGATAGATACAGCTAGATACAACTGACACCTGCCACTAACAGCAGAGATCAGAGCAGACTCTGATCTCTAATGTTTAATGAGAAACATGCTGCACACCGTTTCTTACTGTGTTCGGTGCCTCCTCAACAAGATCACGAGGAGCTGATCGCTTAACATGGCAGCTGAAAGCCTTGTAAAGGTTTCCATCACCATGATGTCTGCAATTCTAACACTTCCTGGGCAGTAAGTGCTAAACCATCTATCTTGGTACACCCATCTGCATTGTTTATGCAATGCAAGAGAGTGTATTGACAATTGAGCCCTCTAGTTGTCAAGTAGCCTAGGGGGAAACGTAAGTATGAGTCTTCTCTTCTATTTTTACCACGATGAAAGAAAGAGCAATGATCAGACCCGGAACACCTCTTTAACATATATGTATGTTTTTTTGGTGGAGGAAACTAGGAATGCCCTGGTTACATATGAATACCATTAGAGGCTTGGTTAGTTTTCATAAGACCCCTAGCAAATGAAATGGGGCTCCGCAACCTAATGGAAGGAAACTGAAGCAGCTGCCTAAGTAGCAATAACTAAATCAATAAATTATAGTGTCATGAATAGAAATTACCATTACCTCCAAATAGGTGCTATGATTTTGCACCTCAATGGATCTTCCTTAACCTGTGGTTCCTAAAGGAGCTGCAATATCTATAAGCACTATGTTGCCTTAGTCAAATTTAAAAACTGGACCCCAATGGTGCAAGTCAACATTACCAACCACTGAGACAATGTGCTTACAGTATGAATATTGAAGAGTTTTTTTTTCCAGTAAAGAGTTATAGGAAATGTTAAGTAATCATAAAAGTCATGGACAGGAATCAGGTAGAAAGTTCATCTATCTTTTAACTCATTACCAACAATAGACATATTGGTTTGTCTGATTGTTGGTAAGGAGCTGTGAAGTAGGCTTACTCACTGGGCCTGCTAGATAGACAGTGGGTGCGGACTGTTGATTACAGCTGACACCCGCTGCTATCAGCTGGGATCGGAGCCGGCTCTGATCCCTGTTATATTACACTTTAAATGACATGGCGTTCATGGAACGGTGCTGTACACAAACTTTTCCCCTAAGTATGCCCCTCTCCCTGCAACAAGATCGTGGACTACCTATGGCATTAAGTAATAGGAATGCTATCTCAGAAACCCTTGTGCACTATGAATATAATGCAGAATTATGTACAAGCTATTGTGCCTCCTGGTTGTCAAATACCTTAGGGGGGGGCTACATGTACAATTGAAAAAAAAAGTTTTAAAGGTTAAAAAAAAATACAAGGTATTAAAATTTTTTAAAAAACATAATTGGTATCACCATGTCTGTTACAGTCTGATCTACTAATATATAACATAATTTATTGAATTCATGGTGAATTTGATAACAGAATTCAAAAAGGGTTTGGATGCATTTCTGGAGAGTAATAATATAACTGTCACGGACGCCCCTGTCGACCCTCTTGTCCCGGGTACAGGCCGCCCCGTGCTCCACACCCAAGCGGACGCCCGTCACGCCGTCGGGTTCGGGGTCCGCTCACCCCCCAGTCCCCGCCGCAGTTTGAAATTTAAAGGGGCAGTGCGCCGGTAATTGGTCATTGCCGGGCACTGCTCCTATTTAAGTCCGGCCTCTTCCTGGCGGCCGTCGCCGGATCCTTGGTGTATTCCCGTTGGAGAAAGCCTTCCTAGTGTTGTCGATTCCTGTCTACCATGTACCGAACCTCGAGCTTACGTTTACCGACCACGAACCTTGCCGCCAGCCCTGACCTTCTGCCTGTCTCTTGCCGATTCCATACCTCGCCTACCCTTGCCACCACCGCAGGCAAGCCCCGCCAGTGAAAGTGAACTGGTAGACTCCCGCCGCAGCAAGACCATCCCGCTTTGCGGCGGGCCCTGGTGAATACCGGGACCTAATTAGATTCCACTCCCTGGTGTGGGCTTACGCCATCGCCTGCGGTGGTCCAGTGAATCCGCCTGCAGACCGTTACAATAACAAGTTATAGTGACTAAGGATTCTTTGCTAGGGTTGTTGATCCAGGGATTATTCCGATTGCCAGATTGGGGTCGGGAAGGAATTTTCTTCCCGAAAATGAGGACACTTGGCTTCGACCTCTTGGGGGCTTTTGCCTGCCTCTGGATCAACACTTTAGCACGATAGGCTGAACTGGATGGACGTCTTGTCTTTTTTCGACCTCACAAACTATTTAACTATATAATTTATCCTGTATGGTGATCCCTGCAGAAGAAAAAGAATTCCCAACTACATAAGAAGACAATTTGTTGTAGTCAAAGTGATGCTCTGGACAATGACTTTCTTGGAAACCTTAGATTCTGATATCATGTGAAAATAGAGGGGAAAGGGCGCATTTTAAGAGTTACTTTGTGGTCTATCTTTGTTATGTAGAGGCCACACCGATAGTTTAACAGGACATGTGAGTGTCAGCTAACAAAACAAGGCTGTATTGGAGACACTTTATCAGGGTGATTCAATTTGTCTTCATATTGATCACATTTATTCTGCTTTACATACGAGGTATACAATCTCTACAATCTGTTATTAGAGGAAATTATTTCAGATGCTCAGAAGATGGTTGCAGGTTATAATAAGACATTTATATATAATATGTATAGAGGTCTGTGAAGAATGTACATTTAGCTAATGTAATACAGAAATGCAAATGGACAATTTCCGAAATTCAGTCCTGACAGTGATTATAGATGGAAGGTTTGTGGCTCTCTGGGTACAGCAAATGATGTAATTAAATGCGGTTTGATGGTATTATTGTTCACATGTGGATATGTATATTTCTCACGTGCACATTATATTTACCAGGTAAATTGAGTGGAAATAGTTTTGTGGAAGGATGTAACTTGGCAAATTAACAGAAATGAGCTTTATAATTAAAAAAATACAGAATATTATTCTAGGAGGACTTCAAGTGAGTGGTAATGCTTACTCTGTAGATTATTATTAGAATTTCTATATCTGTTATCAATTATGGGAAATATTGCACTGAGAACTATACTAGCTGTATTTAGTCACACACAGAGATTTAGCAGAAATGAGTTTAAAGAGGCGTTCTCACCATGCTCTAAGGATGGGAAATCTATAAATGTATATATGTATATCTGGATTTTATTACTTTTTCACTGTGAAACTTAGAAGGGGTAAATTTACTCAAAAAGCAGAGACAGATGGTGTAGGTGGAACAGCAGCCTATCAGTGGGCAGACAGGGGGAGGAGCTGAAAAGTTACAAAGTTATAAGGAAAAGCCTGTCAGCTTGTAGACAGTTCTAAGTTCAGTTCTGCTCCAAATAGTTCTGTTGTAAGTGTACTTGCCAACTTTTAAAAGCAGCCATCAAGGAGATGTTGAGTTGCGATATTCTACACGTTCCATCCACAAAATTTGCATAAACCACATCTTGTTTAACATTACACATCCCTTTTACAAAATAACCACACCCACTTTCTGTAACTATATGACATTAAAGTCCACTGCATGCTATGTGACACTAAAGTCTACTCTAGGAGAACTATGGAGGAGGCAGGGTCTCCTAACAGGCAGTGCTAGCATCAGGATGGTCTACTGTACCTTTACACAATTAAGATAAATGGAGAACAGTGATACATTGACCCCTCTCCCACACTCCAGTATTGCACCTGTCACACCAGGCACTTCTATGTAAACAGTAAATTTCTTTTTACAGTATATAGGAGGAGAGCTTACACTTAGTGGCCATCTCTCCTCATCAGACAAGCAGCAGCTTCCCCATAAGTGGAGGCGAGAGTCACAGACAGCCTGCTCTGCTTGGTGGTGCATCAGCTCCTGCTGACTGCTGTTTTACCAATCAGCTGTGTGAGTGAGGAGCGCTGCCCATCTTCCTCCCTCTCTCTCTGCTTTTCTGTGTATGTTATCCCCAGCACTTCAGGTAGTTTCGGATAAAATACTGACTGCTATATAAAACAGCAGCTGATAACCAGAAGGCTGCGGAATGGGACACTTTTCAGCTCTCACGGGAGGATCTCCCCTTATTGCCGGAGTCTCCCGGACTTATAGACATTGTGTTAATGTCTTAGACTTTTCACTTTTCCAGCACCTCCTTACCAATTCCTACCTTTAGTATAGACACTCCCCATTAAGTAAGTAGGTAGTAATGTTGCCCACCTTTTATATATATTATATAAAATATATATTATAATATTATATAAATAATATATATATATATAATTTAATTACATATATTTATATAATATATATATATATATATATATACATATATATATATAATATATTTTTATATATTATAAAATAAATATATTTTATAATATATATATTATATATTATTTTTATATATATAATTATTATATATGTATATTATATATGTATTTTATATTGCCCCTGTAGGTATATGTGCTGACCTCCCAACTTATAGAGATAGCAAAGAGGGACACATCAGGCCGCACCTCTAGTCACGCCCAAACACATGACATCACACCAAGACAAGACATGCCAACTTTTTAAATAGCCAAAAAGGGACATATTTTCAGGACTGCGTTGTATCCAATGATGAAATATTAAGTAAGTTGTTATGTAATATACAGCGAGGAAGCAATCAGATACTTTTTAAAGCAAGATAGTCTGTTTATTGTCACAAATCTATTTCCCAAATTAAAAAAGAGGGACATTTAGAGAGCTAAGAGGGAAAGAGGGACAAGGGTTACAAATAGGGCCTGTTCCTCCAAAATAGGGACACTTGGGAGGTATGATATATGTATCCAACTTTAGATGGAAATGTCCTCTGTAGGCATATACAGACATCTGTAAGTATACAGCCCCCTAGAGGTATTTATATATGCATCCTGTAGTTATATAGACTCCTGTAAGTATACAGCCCCTGTAGATATAAAGCCTCCCGAATACATAACTTATGAAGGTATATAGTCTTCTATAGGTAGATAAGACCCCTTCTGACTGATTAGAAAAAAAAAAACTCACCTCTCCCCATTCCCCATCTGAGGAGGTTGATTGTGGGAGCTAGTATCTGGCGTGAGCGGCATATTGTCATCACACCGCTTACGTCGATCCAAGATCACCTAGGCCTGAAGCCTACGCAGGAGCCTACGCAGGCCTGAAGCCTACGCCTCCTGTACTGCTAACTCCTGTTCACTCTCTATTCCACCATTGAGAAGATGAGGCAGTTCCAGGCCTGTATGCCACCTACCACCACCGGACCTGCCCTCTATGGAGCTTGGGGCCCACCTTGTGTTTCACTGACTTCCCGATGGATCAGTCTGAGACTGTTCAATTAGAGTAGAGGTTTCATTGATCTTAAACCCAATGATTCCTAGATTCCTAGATTGACTAAATTGGTGCAATTGTTCGGCCTGTATAACTCGTGTAGAGTTAACAGCAGTGATAGGACATGGCATTTTCCTAACACTGCGGACAATTTGTTCTAGTGATAGGGATGCACAGAGCTGAGGCTTCCACCAATTGGACAGCTCTTAGAATGCAACAATGAAACAATACTGAAAAAATGTATCTAATTTAAATAAACCAGTCATGTTGAACATGTTGTTCAATCTGCTAGAAGTATGTTCTTGAGAAGAATGATACATAGCCTTGTTGTAAGGGATGCCATAGTCTCACCCTGGCTTACCCTGCCTTAGCCCTGCAACCAACCCGAAAAGGGCAACCCTGAGCTGTACCTAGTAAAATGTGAGCCAAACGTGACAGAAGACAAAACATACGACAAACAAGAAACAGACACCACAGATAACAAATAATAAATAGTCATGTGGGCCAAAATCAAACCAGGAGAATACAAGGTACCAAGGGACAGAGTGGGAGAGTAACCAGAAAGAATAACCAAAATCTGGGAACCAGCAAAACGACACAACAGAGCAAACAGATATCTAGGACACAAAAGCAATCACCAGCAGAGACTGGCAGACAAGAAGCAGTTTAAAACCTTTGCCCCAGCCAGGGATTGTCTCAAGTGCTTAACCAACTAAGCACCAATCGGCACCCTGGCTGAGGCAGCAACAAAATCCTTAAAGGGCCAGTAGCGCAGCCCTAACTTTTGATAGGAAAGATTAAATTCTTGCTCTTTCTGTGCATAGGAGTCCATTAGGTGGTCCAGACCTTTCAGACCAGCCAGACCTGTATTGGAAAGTGTCCAGAATTAACTCTCAGTCAGTCAGGAGGATTGCCCACTGGACTCCCAACCCAAAAATGAGCAGGAACTCAGATCAATAAACTGCAAGATATTCTGAATAGTTTTCTACAAAATTATACAACAATATCCTCATCTATTCCTGCTCCTTAACATGCTGCTGGCAAATGTAGTTTCAATGTGAAGAGTTTCCAATAAGACCTAAAAAGGCTATTTCCTAATGGATTGGGAATCTAAATCACAAACATGGGGCCAGTTTTACAAAATGTGAAGAAAATGTGTGGCTTTAACTCTTGCAACAGATTCAGTTTATTCCTTTTGTTTAAGTCTGAGCTGTTCAGCACCTAATACTTTTCATCTACACCAGGAACTTGTGTACAGATCCTCTGAGTTTTATGGAGAATGAATGGATTAACAATGATCTGTCAAAATGACTTGATGGCCAAATCATGTGTGTAGTGCACAATAAAACTGGAGCAAGAAGGGGTCATTTCATGGTTATATTCCAGGCTGGAGCGATTCCAAGCAAAAACTATAAGACTGAATATAAATAATACAATTAGCAAAGGAAAATTAGACTAAAACTCCTCTAATCAAAATCCCCAAGACAAACATGGTGCTTGATTAATGACAATTCTTCAACTATATATTCATTCGTAATGTAGCAAATGTCAAGCTGATAGTTGACATATTATTTTAACCTTACTACAATGTTCTACAATGCTGTAAATTCAAACATATGTCAGTCCAGTTAATGGTTCCTATACCTGAATATACAGCCACAGGAAGGACACAACATTTACATGACAATTTAGAACTGTAATACAGAAACACATTCACCCATTGCAGTTTACATGTATTTAGTGCACTCTGTAAAAACTTCTGGTTCATACTTTTCTTCGAGTCAAGGTGATGACATTTGAGTCACTATATGTAATGCTAACACTGAACAAAATATAGCTATTATAATACTGCTTTCTGTAAACAAGAATATAACTACTATAATACTTCCCCTATGTACAAGAATATAACTACTATAATACTGCCCCATGTACAAGAATATAACTACTATAATACTGCCCCTATATATAAGAATAAAACCACTATAAAACTGCTCCCTATGTACAAGAATATAACTACTATAATACAGCCCCATGTACAAGAATATAACTACTACAATACAGCCCCCTATGTACAAGAATATAACTACTATAATACTGCCTCTGTACAAGAATATAAGTACTATAATACTGCCCCCTATTGTAACAAAAATATAACTACTAAAAATACTGCTCCTATGTAAAAAAAATATAACTAAATATAATACTGTCATATGTACAAGAATTATAAATATAATAATACTGCCCTCTATAAAGAATATAAGTACTAAAATACTGCCCCCTATGTTACAAGGAAATATAACTACTATAATAAATGCCCCTATATACAAGAATATAACTACTTAATACTGCCCCATGACAAGAATATAACTACTATAATATGCCCTATGTAAAGAATATAACTACTATAATACTGATCCTATGTACAAGAATATAACTACTTTTAATACTGCCCCCTAGTACAAGAATATAACTACTAAATACTGCCTCCTATGTACAAGAATATAACTACTATAATACCGGCTCATATGTGCAAGAATATAACTTTCTATAATACTGCCCTATGTTCAAGAATATTACTACTATAATACTGTCCCTATGTACAAAAATTTTAAATACTAAATTGCTTAGTACAAGAATATAAAACTTAAAAAACTCCCCCTATGTACAAGAATATAATACTATAATACTGCCCCCTATGTACAAGAAAAATAAATACTATAATACTGCCCCATGTACAAAAATATAATACTATAATACTTCTATGTCAAGAATATAAC
>JAODAL010036873.1:0-41109 GCA_025379985.1 Phyllomedusa bahiana
CCGCAGGGGCGAGACCCTTACAAAAAATATCTTGATGAAAAACCCGGGGCGGAATACAGGAAACATTGGGACAACCCTTTTTCCCCTTTTGGGAACCAAAACGTGTAACTCTATATTTTTTTCCTATATAGTGATGAGCTTTTGTGTCAACTACCCAAAAAGAGTTTCCCAAAATAGCCCAAAAAGGGGAAATTTAAATCATGAGGTTTCCCCCGTTAGTTGATAACAGTTTATCGCCGATACCATTAAAAGTCAAAGGAAAGGGGAAACAACATTTCATTTTTACACCCCAAACAGGGCTGGAGAAGCGGGAATTTAAAACACCACAACATAAAATGGTTTCCGGTTTTACATCTTAGGAAACCCCTTTTGGGTTTTAATAAAAGTCACAGAAAAAAATCACAGCCCAATTCACTACCCCGGTTTTGTACCCACATGCCCCTTTAAAACCCCTGCATCACCCAAAAATTTAAAAAGTGCCAGAAGGCATTTTGGTTTTAAAACCCAAAATTTTTTTCTTAAACCCGGGACATTTACTACCCCCTTCCTAAAAGCACATGCCCCTTTAAAGGGGGTTGGGCCTCGCTACAATGATTGGTTTTTTAAATTTAAAGATCTTTAAAAAAAAGCATTTTTGCAATAATGTTCTTACAATGTTCAAACTGATTTTGACTACCCTGTTAGTATTATTTACATATTTTCCCCAAATCTCTATAGAAACTGACCTGTTGACCTTTCTTACTGGCTGCAGTCTGAATGACTCATCACCTTTGAAGACGGGTTTTGGGAGCAGAAGCCCCTCCCCCACAAAAAATTGCTCTGAGGGGAAGGGGGGAGGAGGGGGGGGGGAGGGGGGACCCTGTTCTGGTCCGACCTCCCGGGTTTAAACCCCTTGTGTCCCGGGTTTCCCTCCTGCTCTCTACACAGATAGATGTGACGGGCAGTGACCCGGGTCTTTTACTATAATCATGATATGTCTTTGGAACTTTTACTATACTAAAAACAAATACCAATCAGGGGCATTTTAAAAATTTTTATTTCTCCTGTTTTAGGGAAAACACCCCTTTATATTAACATTTGCCCTTGTTGTTGCGGGTTTGGGGGAGACTTGTTGCTAAGAAAGGGATAAGGAACACATGAAATCCCCTCTGCCCAAATTAGAAACCAGCTTCATATTCCTCTCTACCCCCTCCCCTAATAAAGCCCTCCCCTTTCAACAGACCTAGGCAGGCAACCCACAGGGGAACTCTAGAGCAAACCCCCTCCCCCCCTGTAAGAAGCTGCCTGTGTGCGGGGGGGAAAGGGGGGAGAGGGACAAACAACGACCAAAAAGCACGCCCCTCAGTTCAACTTACCGGGGACACTGAAAAGGTTTGAAACTCGAAATAAACAACCCCTTTTTAAACCCGGGCTGACCCACAGTTTAAAAAAATGCCTGGAAAAAGGATTTTTTTCCCAACCCCTTTTTAATTTTAAAACTGGACTTTTGACTATACCGGGCCCCCAAAACGCAGCATGACCCTTAAACCGGTCGACCCACAGTTTAAAAAGTCCCCAAAAAAGGATCTTTAAAACACCTTTTTAAAGTTGAACTGGACATTGACATATCTTTTCCCTGGACCGCAGGCATGCCCCTTTATAGCGTCTAAACCCCACAGATTAAAAAGTCCCGGGAAAAAGGAGCTTGGGAACCCCACCAATTTTATTTGAAAGGGAAATTTGGACTTTTATCTTCCCCTGGAGCCAGCAGCATCCCCTTAAATAGCTGTCGAACCACAAAATTAAAAATTGCCGGAAAAAGGAGTCTTTAAAACCCCCAAATTTTGGGTTTGAAAGGGACATTGCCCTATACTGCCCAAAAAGCAGTATAAACCTTTAAAACCTGTCTGACCACAGTTTAAAAAATTCCCGGGAAAAAGGGGAGTTTTTCCCAACCACCATTTCAATTAAACTGACATTGACTACCAAAGTCCTGGACTGCACATGCCCCCAAAAACCCACGGGGTGCCCTAGGGCCCATCAGAAAAAAATTTTTTTTTTCTAAATAAAAAAAAACTAATTAAAAAAAACCCTCTTTTTCCCTTTTACGCTGCTGCTAAAGCTACTTGCCATTCAAACTGGGGGACATTTTTTCCAAACATAAACTTTAAAATTTGTGAAAAAAACGAAACAGATGTCCCAAGTAGGGTCAACGGGCCTGCCCTGAAAATCCTTCTTTTACTGTCAAGTGGGTTGGAGGAAATTACTAATAAAAAGGGGGGTGGGGCGAAACTGGTTCACCAGGTTCAGCTGGCGGGGGCTGGACTTACATTGGGTGTGGTTAAGAAAGGGGGCTGGCCCCCGTCATCTTTTAAACACGCGGTTTCACCCTAGCGGGGCCCCGAGTTACAGGGGGTGCGGTGAAGCCCAGTGTCTCCTAAATCCTTTAAACCCCACGGAAAAAAAATTGCCCTTAGGGACGCAGCATCAAAAACCATCGTGCTGAAGCAAAAGTGGGGAAGGGCGGAAGGGGAAGCTAAAACCTCCACCTTCCCCAGTACACAGTCAAGCCCGGGGGAAACGCTTGAAAAAAATTCTCCTCTACAAAGGGTTTTAAACCTCCGATGAGTGCGGCCCAAATTGGACTTCATTTGGGAAATGCGGTGGTTTGAAGCTCCTGTTTTCACCCATGCCCTTTTTTTTGGCATTCTATTTCTCGTTTTACCAATGTGTTGAAGGAAATTGTCTCTTTTTCTTGGGGGGGGCGAATGTGCTCCATACCCAAAATGTCCTCTGAATAACCTACATCTTTTTCCATTTTTTTTCCTTCCCTCCCCTTGTACAATTAAAGGAAATTTTTTGTACCCAGTTTAATTTGACAGCAATTTTTTTAGTAGTTTAACTCTAAAAAACGATTTTTTAAAAAAAGGATGGAATCCCACCACGTCTTTGTTTCGGGTTTTTTTTTTAATTTTTATTAAAGGGGTTTGCTCACTAGGGGGATTGCTACAAGTTAAAAAATCTTCAAAAACAAGTCATTTTGAAATATATTTTCCATTAACATGTCCTACCTTTTTTCCGTTTTTGACAGCCCCAAGCCTCAAAAATTTTTCAAAACACCCCCTTGACCCTTTTTGACAATTGGGGAAGGGAAAAAATGTCTTTAAAACCACATTTTTTTATAAAAACCCTTTGTATAAGCGCTTTTCACAACAACATCCCCCAAAAATCAAAACATAAACCCTTAAAGCCCCTTTTGACAATTGTAAAGGGAACCCAAATCCTTTTAAAAACCCCCAAACATTTTTTTATAAAAGGACCTGTAGTTTTCCCGCATTTCACAGCACATGCCCCAAAAAAATTTAAAAAAATGTTTCCCTCACCCCTTTAAAAAATTGTGAGGGAAAAAAAACCCCCCTTAAAAGCCACTTTTCCCTTTTTCCAAAAGGGACCTTTGTTTAAATACCCTTATCTCACACACCATGCCCCCCAAAACCCTTTGACAAGGGCGAAAAATTCAAAGAAAAAGGGGAGTAAAGGGAAATTTAACTTTTTTTTTCATAAAACCCCTTTGGTTTCTTTTGCAGTCCCCCCTCACCCGCAAAACCACAAAATGAATTTTTTGGGGAACTGAGAAAAAAAAATTGAAGTAAGAAATTTTATTTTTTTTAAAAAAAATTTTTAAAAGAGGACCATTTCTTTTGAAAGGGGAAGTGAAGTAAAATCGGCAACTAATCCGTGACCCCCGGGAAATTTGGGGCCCCACAACATCATCAGAGACCCAAAATCCCATTTCTTTGATGAAATTCAAACGATCCACATTACCTGTGGAAACCCCGGGATCTTTTGTCTTTAATAAATCCCCGGCTGTGGGAATTGGTCACATAAAACGCGTTGCTGGGCAGGACAACAAACCCCTAAAAGGTGGCGACGAGCTTTGGGCCATTTTAAACCATTTTGGATACCCAGAAGCGATTGTGTCCGGAACACATCCAAAAACCCTCAGTGGGTTTAGACGCAGATAGTCGTGCAACCCTGGGGCTTTAAACCGGGCTCTGGTGTTTTAAAGGGTGCCCTGCATTTCGGTTTGGGGGGTTGGGAAAATAAAGAAAAACCAAAGGTCACCCATTAGGCCTTTTTTGCCACAAGGGCCCCACGGGTGCCGGCCGGGAAATGCGCTTGCACTCTACTGCTATCCCCCGTTTCTGACAAAAATTCCACCGTGACAAATTTAAAACGGGGAAGCGACGCAAAAAATTCTCCATTGGGTCAATCCAAGGCTCCCCAAACCTCACTTTACTCCAAATTTGGGTTTTGGGGGAAGGAAATGCTAGGTTTTTCTTTGTACCGGGGGTCGGGAGGGGGGCCCCCCATAACTGTTTTTTTATTTTTATGGCCTTAATGCGAGGATCATGTTGGAGGAAATGGGCAACCAAGCACTTTATTTTGAGAGATGGGGCCTTTATTTTTCCCCAACCCTTTTTTTGAGAGGCACTACAACTGATCTTCCCCCATCTTTCCCCCTCCGCCTCAAATTTTGCCAACTTCTTTCCCAACAGGGACGGCGGTTTAAATTTTGTCCAGGGGAAAACCTCTCCTCCCTCCCCTCCCTTTTCCCCTGGGAAAAGCTTCAACACAGCCCGAATTGCCCCAATATGCACCCTAAGCTGAGGGCCCGAAATTCCCCTACCCCGGCCCCCGAAACCCCTCCTAATAAAAACCGATAAAAAATTTTGAAACGGGTTGGGGCCTTTTTGGAATTTGACGGAGAGAAAGGCCTTTCCCGGGTTTCCCCTTGTCCGTTTCCCTCGCTGGGGACCTGATGTTTTAATGTCCAACATCTTTTCCCGAAACTAAGATCCCACAATGCTCATGCAACAAGGCATTGTCCCACTGACCATTTTTGGGGGTTTTTTCAAAACTGGCAAAAAGGGTGGTGCAGAGCCTTTCACCCGCCCCACCTCGGGGGCTCAAAAACCCCAGGGCCGCACCGCTGCCCTTTTCAGGCCCTGTTTCACCCTTTGACTTTCGTAAGGCATTTTTTGCCACAATTGCTTGAGCAAGTGGGGGTAGAATTCCACTGTTGCCACGCCCAAAGATGAGACTTTTTAAAGGGGGGCCGAGCGGGTGCTGGCAACGCACCAGGCGGGACGAAAACAGGGTGTTTAAAAACCCAAAATGGGACTCAGACCTTGGCCCTTTCCCCCAGGCAGTTTCCAAACCCGGTTTGCGCTTTAGAAATTTCGGGCACGAGGTTTATGGGGCATTCCAGGCAAGGGATGTGCTCTAGCCTCCGATCAAAGGGGGCCACAGTTTCGACCTTAAAAAGGGAAACCACCTTTCCCGGGACAAGGTTCTTTTCACCCCCGGGCCCGCGCTCGGGGCCCCCCGTTGCAAAGCCGCCACACTCCCCGACCTTGTGTTGGGTCTCCAAAACAGATTAATTTTAACACACCTTTTTTTCTGGGGATGTGACCCCCCGGGACCTTGGGGGGAAAAAACCCTGCACCAATCCCCCGCGGTTTTTTAAAGCTTTCGCCACCTGAAAGCCACTGCACCACCAAAACATCCACCCAGCTCACCCAGTGACTGTCACAGAGATTTAGCCGGCCTTGGCCCTCTTACTAGGCCTTTTTCGTGGGGGAATGGACTTTTTCCAGACACAGATCAGACCCAAAGCACTTTAAAAATTTTTGATGAAAACGTGGGTGGCCGGGCAAGGGGGCGGCTTTTTCCCGCCCAAAAAAATGGGCTGCTCGGGAAACTTGGGAAAAGGGACAGCAAGGGCCTGACTGGGGGAAAAACCCCTCTGTGGGCCACCAACTAAAGGGAAAACATTTCCAAGGATAAAAGCCGGCAATGCCGACATTCAGGGGTTTTGGTTTGGGGGGTTTGGGTTTAAAATGTTTCTTAAGCTCCCAACCTGGTAGACCGAAGGCTGGCGCAATGGCCACGTACGGCGTGAGTCGTCAAACTGGGGGAAAGGGAGAAGGGGTAGGATGGGTCTCTGGTGGTGCTGGTGGTACTCGGGTGCCGGTGGAGGCAGAAGCGGAGGCTGATCCTTGATCATGACTCTGAGAGACATGGGCAGCTGAGGAATGCTTGGTGGTGGTGGAGGAGGAGGCTGAGACAGAGGGTGTGACAGTGGTTGGAAGCCCGGCATCGGTGTGGCCTTTTTTGGCCAAGTGTTCCCTCCATTTCAACTCATGCATTCGCTGTATGTGTCTAGACATGTTGTTGGTGGTTAAACACCTAATATTCTTCCCTCTACTGATGCGTTTATGGTAAAGGCGGCATATGACATCGCTGGGTGAATCAGAGGCTTGCTCGAAAAAGGCCCAGGCTTGAGAGGTCCTGGACCTTTTCGACGGCGATAAGCGAGGAGCGGTGTTTCCGCTGATCATGGCTGGCGGAATCATCTCAGCGGACTTCTGCGACCGCCCTCTCCCTTTTTGAGGCGGGACCCGTACTGACACTACCCCATCGTCTTCCTCCTCGTCCAGTGATGAAGCGCTCGCAAGCAAATTCTGCTGAAAATACCACGTTGGATCCGCAATGTCGTCATCATCATCATCAACACAGGTGACTTAGTCGTCCTGACATTCTGCATCCAGGAGCTGCGGGCTACAAGCAACAGGCACTGCAAGGCATTGCCGACCGCCCGGGATTTTTGCCGATTGACCGGCTTCCTTCTCCTCCTCTGATGGCATCAGTAACTGGGCGTCAGAGCAGACAAAATCATCCTCTTTGGCCTCTTGATCTTTTAACATGCCTTCTGACCCCAACCGCATTTTGTCATCAGAGGTCTTCAGAAAATGGATTATCCACAGTGGTGGGTACACGAGTTGACATTTGGGCTGCCTTCGCTTCATGTTGGACGGATGCTGATGTTGCTGATGATGACATTTGTGGCCGTGACTGGGAGGACGAGGAGGTAAGACTGCTGGATGCAGGTTGCATTAACCACGGCAGAACAGATTGGCGACGCTGTTCGTTACTGAGATTCACAGGGCCCTGACCCAGCGATGACACGCCAGACGGTCCTGCAACTGACGATCCGCTGGCATGCGTGTTGTCGCCAGCACTGGAAGGAGCACCTTCTCTCGTACCTCTGCCTCCATGTCCTACACCCCTCTTTGCTCGCTTACCACCTGCATTTCGCTCCATGTTCAGACAGATAAAAATTTAAGAAGTATGGAAGAGTTTTTGACAGTCTCTTATTAAAAGACGGCAAATCACAGCTATTCTTAAATCCTTCTAATTTCCTACAGCCGGCTAGGATTAGAAACTGAAATGTTTCTAGCGAATACCTGTGAAATGCGGTCTGGTGGAAGAACCGTTAGACAAAATCAACAGTGTTCTTCCTCCAGTCTCCGGGATTTACAACTGCCCAGTAGGACTAGGAATTGATAGTTTTCAACAAACTATCATACAAGTGCGCTATCTGCGCCAAACTGAGATTCACCGAGCCCAATAAAATTATTCAGAAGTTACACAGATGAGAAATTGCATTTTTTTGCAGCAATGACAAACGAGAACAGTTGCTAGAAATTTTTTTATTAGAATTGTCGTACAACGTGGCTATTTGAAAAAAACTAGGGCCGCACCACGTGCAATACAGCTATTGAAAAGTTATACGGATAACAAACGGTGTATATATATAAAAGACGATCGCGCTCTGTTCGCTGTATAGGGTACCAACTTAATCAAAAGCAGTCCCCAAATAATCAAATTCCAAAATATGCAACCCCCATGCAAATAGTATAAAACAATGTAAAACACACCTGTGATAGTGCAAACACTTCCCCAGAGATTCTCACTGGATGCTCACATCAGCCAGGAACCTCGCACTAATCCAGGTTTCTGTCCACTTCAATCTTCAGTTGGTGGATTTGTCAGAAATAATATATAAAAAACATACAAAACAGTGTGGTGTGTTCACCGCTAATACGCTCCGGCCGGCAGCGTGCGGGGTCCACACATACAGGCTGACAGACTAGAGTGACGTCACTAAGGCTGTAGCTAACGAAAGCCGAGCAGGCATACAAGACCTACGCGTTTCAGAGAATAACGATCTCCTTCATCACGCTCCTTCATAAGTACAAGATGGGTCTTTCAACAAAACTGGGCTGCGCCAAAGTGAAAAACACGTAATTAAATTGTGTACTGATAATAATAGGTGGTTTTAGCACCTATGAAATACACCTGCGGTGACTAGAAAAGTTC
Source organism: Phyllomedusa bahiana (assembly GCA_025379985.1). Lineage (NCBI taxonomy): Eukaryota > Metazoa > Chordata > Amphibia > Anura > Hylidae > Phyllomedusa > Phyllomedusa bahiana. The sequence continues at coordinate 8,206 of JAODAL010036873.1, forward strand.
TATATCCTATTGTACGTACAAAGTGGGTCTTTGAACAAAACTGAGCTGCGCCAAAGTGAAAAACACATAATTAAATTGTGTACTGATAATAATAGGTGGTTTTAGCACCTATGAAATACACCTGTGGTTACTAGAAAAATTCTGTATCCTATTGTACGTACAAAGTGGGTCTTTGAAAAAAACTGAGCTGCGCCAAAGTGAAAAACACGTAATTTAATTGTGCACTGATACTAATAGGTGGTTTCAGCACCTATGAAATACACCTGTGGTTACTAGAAAAGTTCTGTATCCTATTGTACGTACAAAGTGGGTCTTTGAAAAAAACTGAGCTGTGCCAAAGTGAAAACACACGTAATTTAATTGTGTACTGATAATAATAGGTGGTTTTTGCACCTATGAAATACAACACCAATTACTAGCAAATTTCTGTATGGTAATATAAGTACAAGATGGGTCTTTCAACAAAACTAGGCTGCGCCAAAGTGAAAAAAAAACTAATTAAATCGTGTACAGATAACAAAAGGTGAGTTTTGCACCTATCAAATACACCTGAAGTTACTAGAAAAGATCTGTATCCTAATATAAGTACAGGCTGAACAAAATACAAGCTAATATTTCAGCAAAAACTGGCCTAAAACTGTTCATTTCAATACAGGGTCAAAGAAGAGTCTGGGCTGCACAATATCCACTCTCCTTTCAAAAGCCTGCCTGCCTGTCTGCCTGTGTTCGCCCACACCATCCCTCCCCTCCGCGGCTGTACAGCGTTAAATGCTTCTTTAAAACACTCAGCCTAACTAACTAATAACTGAAATTCTCTAATCGACCTAAGTTCTAATGTTCACAGCTAAAAGCATAGCTGTCTGTGTGAACAAATAGAACAGTTTCGCTGAGCTGTTTTGACAGAGACCGAGCACACGTCCTGCTATTATGAGACACAGACCCACACTGAGGCAGAACAGGAAGCGCTGTTCTATGTAAAACGAGGTCATGTGTTTTTTCCAGCAAATCGCAACCATACACATCCCAGTCATGACATCGCACACCCAGCTCACCCTGCTCTATTCTGTAAGCTGATTTACTGGCCGCCGAAATGACAGGAAGCGCCGAAAATGGCGCGATATTAATAATTATGCCAGATTTACACCAAATTATCGGTACAAAAAATTTTCCCGACAACAAAAAAAACCGCGGTTTTAAAATTTTTCGATAAACGCTAAACACTTTAAATAACATTTCATTTTAATTTTTAATTTCTTGGTTCGGGGCCCGCTCATCAGGGGGGAGGTATCCACGGGTCCCGCTAGGAGTTGGGTGCCTACGGGGGACGGGTCTGGGGGGCCCCGTTTTCACCGGGAGCCCGCCGAAAGGCAGGAGGGCTTTGCTGCAGGAATCCCCAGGTCCCCCCCCGACGCGGACCCGGTGACACCCAACGGGTGACGTAGCCACGGGAACCCCCACGGGGTTTTACTTAATACAGGACCTGGACAAAACCCGATGGGCGAACGGCTAGCGGATGACGGGGGCAGGGCAAAAGTAAATGCGGAATGTCGGGAAAAACCCAGAGAGCGACAAACTTGCAACTTTGGGACACAACAATTTTGGGCCCGACGGCGGAAGGGGCATCCCTATAAACCCCAACTCAAAGGCCATAGGGGGAAAAGGGGAGCAAAAGGGTTGCCCCCTTTTTAAAACTAGGAAGTGCCGCTGCCCCCCTAGTGCCGGCCGGGAAGTGCAGGCGAACCCGAGACCCCGCTGGCGCTGAGGGGAAAAGTGAGCAGCCGGTGGGTAGGGGCACAGCCAGCCATGCCGGGGGGGGCTGCCCCCGGGGGCCCGGCCCCCCCTCCGCGGAGGGGAGGTGGCAGGAGTGGGAGGGTGATGACCGGGGCCCGGGGCCCCGGACCGCAGCAAACCGGCTTCAGTCCCCCCTCCCTTGGGGGCCCCTCCTCCAGAAACCCGGAGTCTGTAAAAAACTTTGGGATGGGGGTGGGGCGTTATTTTTCTGGGGCTCCCGGGGCCCTCTCCTCAGGCCCTACCCCTTCCAAATCCCGAGGTTTAAGTCTTCCTTAAAAACTTTTCATTTCCAGGATCCTTTTAAAAACCGTAATGTCTTGGGTATTAGGAGGTGCGGCAACGGGAAAACCACTTGCGGAAAAATCCGATTGGGAAATCACTTTTTGGGAGAGACAATGAAATAAATTGGGGAGGGGAGGGAGGGAGGCAAGGGGATTTTGGGGGATACCGGGTTACGGGTAAACGCTGAAAGGACCAATTGCGGGGTGCAAATTTTTAAAACAGGCACCGGGGGGGGATGTGTTTGGAGGACCCAAAACTTTACCCCGGGTTGGGTAAGTAGGAGGCCTCGCGTTTCTTGTCCTTGCGCTTAAAAACCGGGGGGCCCATGACACAAATTTTGACGGGTGAGTCGCCAAAATTTGAAAAAAAGTCCCGTCTATTTTGGCAGCAGGAACTTCAGAAAGGGGCAGAAGGGCAGAGGAAGACGATGATTTTGACCAAACACCACTTAAAGGGGAGACCCCTGGGGGACTCGCTATAGGTTTTGTGGGCGAACACCCCCCGGGGGGAGCAGAGAGACCCAATCGTTTCCCGGCTGGTAATTTGAAACCTGTTCCCGGGGCCCGGGTTGATCCGCCCACTTGGCCCATTAACTGGGGGTGATCTGCAATAGAAACCAATTTAATTCCCACAAGAGCAGGGGGCTCAAAAGCGAGAGGTGAATTTACCCCTCACAGAACGTGTTAGAAGGCATACCATGCGAAGGAAATTGTTTATGAACAATGAAGCCATTTTGGGGAAGCCAAGAAACCGGCGGGGTGTAAAAATTGCGCCATTTGTAAATCGGTACCCACGACCCGACAACCAAAACCCCCTTGGGGTGGGAGATCGTCACAAACCTGGGGTTTGGCCCGGGTGTTTCGGGCCTAAAATGGCAAAAGAAACCAAGGTCGAAAGAGAGCTTTTCCCACCCCTTAGGGCAAGCACCCAAATCCTGACGTCCTGTGCGGGGGGGGCCACCATTACTCGATGAGGGGAAGTTTTACGATAGCACATGCCCCCACTTTGGAAAGCGTGACCCAGGGACAAAGCGTTCCCAGGGGGACGCAAAAAGGGTTCACCTGGGGATTTCCTGCAACCTTCGGTGCACCCCAGACCTGCAGAATATGTGGTTTCAGATTCGAGTCGGGGGATCGTTGCAGGGAAGGCATGGGCCTTTAATTTTTGCGGCGGCCCGGGGGAAAGGGGGATGAAGTTGAAACGAGAAAGAATAAGGCCCCCGGGCCGACGAATTCAAGCGTTGTGCTTCTTAGGTAAAGCGGGTTTTATGATCCGTATAGGGGTCACAGGATCAGATGCCTCCATAAATGCCGCCATTCACCAAGGGCCCTTTTTGATCGCCAGTATTCTCTGCCCCAAGGATAGTTTTTCCCCGGGAAAAGGGGTCTTTGAGAAAAAGCCCAGGGGCAAATTTTGCCCTTGGCATTTTTTGAGAACCCCACAGCCCACCCCGACTGAGGAGCATCACTTCCAAAAAGAAGGGCTTCGGGGCCCCGGGGTGGTAAACAAAAGGGGCGGGGAAAAGGGGTGTTTTAAACCGGAAAAGGGGTTCTTCACCTCCGGGGTCCATTAGGGGGTTACGCCTTTTTGGCGAGAGGCAATAACTATGGCATGGAGAAATGCGGAAAAATTTGGGCTATTTGGGAAACCCGAAAACCGTGAACTCAAGACCGACGGGGGCGGGGGCAGTTCAAACGCCGAAGACTTTCGGGATCCATTGAAACCTTGGCAAATTATTTTTCCCGGGAAATTAAAAAGGTTTATTTCAAAAAGGACACTTCCCCAAAAAGGGGTAAGTGGTTGCTCTAAGGCGAGAGAGTCCCGACGAAACTGACCCGATGGGTTTTTAAAAAACCCGGGGGGAGTAAAAAAGATTCGCCAAGTAGACGTACACGGGGGTAGAAAGGTCTCGGAAGATTCGTTTACAAATTCTTAAAATACGGGGGGGCTTTGAAAAGGGCCCAAAGGGCATGACAAGATATTCAAATGCCATCGGGGTGTTAAAGGGGGTTTTTCCATTCGCCCCCCTCCGTATGGGATCAGATTTTAAGCGCCCCAGGTCGAGCTTGGGAAGGCCCGGGCTCCCTGCTCCTATCGAAAGCTCCGAAATAAACGAAAGGGTGCGATTTTTGAAGTGATCATTGAGCCTCAAAGTCTATGCACGGGAAAGGGGGACCTGCCCTTTAAAAAGAAAACCCCCTGCGGGGATAAGATTTTGGGGAAAAAAGCCCCTTTCCAATTTTCCTGTATACCGACAGGCCTCAGTTTGGGCCGGGACAAGGGGTACACTCTGCCCCGGGGAGCTAGATCCTTGAGCTCATAGGACAATCGTGTCCCGGTAGGGGAAAAAATTCCCCCTGTTTTTGCAGAACACGCCGAAAACCCCGGTAGTGAGCGGGAAGATTGGACTAAAACGGTAGGAAAAGGGTAAGGCACCCCCCAAACTGGAGGGTGGTCCCAAAATGCAACGGGGTGGCACCGGGGCCCCAAAGTACTTCCCCCTTTCCAACAAAGGGGGGTTTGGGGCCCCAAACCCCAAGGAACCCCAAGAGGAATACTACGGAGGGGGCAAGACAAAAAGATCTTTTCCTGATGTAGTACCCCTATACGTATTTAAAAGGGGCTGCGTGCCTTCGGGAGGTGCGGGAGGGATTCCCTTCAGGAAAAAAGGAAAAGGCTTATCCAAAGGGAATCCTGGCCCGGTCCCTATCCAAAAGGGCGGGAGGGTTTTAAATTGCCCGCCCCCAATCCACAAAGGCGGAACTCGAAGGCCTGACCGGGGGGAAGCGTTAAGTGACCATCATGGTCAATGGGGGAAGGAAAATTCTGCCAGGTTGCTCTCCCCGAAGCCCAGGCTCTGTCGTTTCCACGCAGGGGGGGTCTCTTTTCAGATATCTTGGGACCGCAGAAGGCAGAGTCCCCGGTTGCCCGTCGGGTTTTTTTCTCCTCCGCGGGGTTTCCCCCTTTGGGTTAGGAACAGGGTCAAACCTGGAGACAGGGGCAAGGGGAGGACTCTACGGGGGGTAATTCTCCGTTTAAGCCCAACCTACTGTTGGTTCTAGAAAGGGTGTCGATGCGGGGGGCCAATTTTTTAGGTCTCCCGGCTGGTGGGCAGGTCTGCCCCCAGTTTATCCTAATACGACCCCCCCAACCCCCCCCCAGAGGTTGCGACCAGGGGGCCCCGTGGGGTTTCCCGGGGAAATCTGGGAAGAGTTCGGAAATTTTCCTACTGTCCCCCCGAGGGTCACCTTTTCGGGAAAGAAGAAGGGAAGAGGGAGCGAGGAGGCTCGCCCCGGGGTCTTCAAAAACCTTTCGGAAAGGGGGACAGGAAATTCGCTAATTGGCTGTCGGGATTTCCCCCAAATTCCCACAGAGGTGCACCCGGGGCCTGCTTCACCGGAAGGAGAGAAATAATAAGGCCACTTTGGCCCCTTTTATGGCGAATTGGTGTCCCCGGACCTCGAAGGGATTGTGCACGGTTCAGGAATCCCGGCGGCCTTGGGATCCCCCATACGAGGGGGCAGGGGGAGGTGCAGGGAGGAAATGAGATGCGCGGGTCCCAACGAAACCCCAAAGGGGGAGGTGCCGGGGGGGCAGGTGTTTCTGGGGGTCGTCCGAAGGTTTGGAGCTTTGGCGAAGATTTTTTCTTAGGACGCCCCGGGGGTAATTTCCCCAGGGTCTCTTTTGGTAGGGGTTTACGGGGGTCCCTGGCCCAATTTAAAAGTCGGGCCCCTCAGCGAGGGGGGGTGGTCCACGGTCACCGCTAGGTTGGGGTAGCCCACTCGGGGGGCAAGTTAAGGGGCCCCCGTTTTCACTGGAGCCCCCCGCAAGGGGAGGACGGGGTTTTTCTCAGGGGAAACCCCCCGGGCGCTACCCCCCACCAGGACCCCCTGGAAGCCGAAGCAGGTGAATAGGCCCAGGAACACCCGGGGGCGTGGGACTTGAATAGGCAGGACACTGGACGTAAGAACCCAAGGCAGAAAAGATGCAGGGGCGGCGGGCAAACAGAAAGTAGAATGGGAACTGTCAGAGGAAACCCAGCAACCAACAAAATTGTAACGAACACCCAAAAATGGGCCCGACGCAAAGGGGGATACCTATAAAAAACCCCAACCAAAAACCATAGGGGGAAAAGGGGGGCACCAATAAAAGGGGCATCCTTTTTAAAAATAGGAAATGCACCGGCGGCCCGTTGGCCCCGGCCCGGGGAAATGCAGGGAGAACAAAGGGGGTGCCCATGGCGCTGAAGGAGGAAATGATGCAGCCGGGATAGGGCGCGGCCAGCCCGGGTTGGCTGCGCTGGGGGGGGGCACCCCTCCGCGGCCCGGGAGGGGGCAGGGGGCTAGGCGTGAGGACCCCGGGGCCGGCCCGGGCCGCAGCGGCGGCTTCACTTGACCCCTTATTTATTCTATGATTTTGGTTCTAATGTATTTTTTTTTGTTGTTTTGTTCCACTTTTTTTTCTTGTTGTTCTGTGGTTATTTGTTTTGTCCCGGGAAAACTGTAGGGACCTTGTAGGGTAGGTTTCTGGTTGGGGTCCCCCTTTTTCAGGGAGGGTACCCTGCTTATTGTTTATTAGGTAGAGTTTGTTAGGGTACAGGAGGGTTTTTTTCCCTCTTTTATTCAAGTAAATAAAATAAAAGTTATATTTTATTAACCATTTTTGCACTAAGGACAAGCACCCCGGGTTTCAAAAGGGATGGGGCTGTAGGTTTGTTTAATTGAATTTGTAGTAAGTCGGGGCAGGTTATTTAGAAAAGTAACCCAGCCAAAAGTGTTTTTTTTTTTCATTTTGGGAAATGCAGGAAAAGGGTTTTTTCCATTGTTTTGGTCTGTGCCCTTATTTGAAATTTTACCCTTTTTTTCACCCCATGTCTGCGTGGGATGCGGGACTTGTGGTTTTACCTACATCCGGTGGGAACATTGAATTTCAAGTGCAGCCCCCCCCCATTAAGCCTCCCTTTGTAATAGGGGGGCAGATGTAATCGGAAAGGGTTTAAGTCGGGACTGGCCCGTATCTTTTTTTTTTTGTGGGTTTTTTGTAGTTTTTTAATATTGATACCCGGGGGTTTTTTTTTTCATTTGGGGCTTTTCCTTTTCCCTTTTTTAGGGGACTGTGGTTTTTCAATTTTTTAGAAGGGAAAGGGTTGAGTTGGGGGTTTGTAGTACTGTATGAAAATTGCCCCCACATGGTTTCTCGCGTGGCTGTATCCCGTTCTCTATTCATAGAATGCTTTCATTTCTGCAGAAAATATGAAATCTAACATTATTCTGCAATGTTTTTTTTTTTTTTTGCTATAAAAAAGATTTCCCAAAAATAATTCCTATTCCCCCCCCATTTTTAAGTTGACTTTTCCCGTATTAAAATTTAAAACACAAATTGGTAATATCCCCCAAGGGGAATCTTTTTTGTTCTTTTTTTAATATTTATTTTTGAAAAATCAATTTAGACAAAACAAAAAAAAACAACAGATAAAAAAAAGCCCCGATAAAAAAAAAACCAACATAGCAAAAGTGAATCCCCTCATTTCGGGAAAAGAATGACCTTTAATTCCCTTAAATTAAACTACAAAAGTTTGCCTTACCACCAAATAGCATTTTTCACATACGAAATACAACAAAAAAATTTAAATTTTAATTAAAAAGTTTTATTGTTAAATTAAAAATTAAAATTGTTTTTTACAATTTTTTTAGAAGGGAAAGGGGGTTTAGTTGGGGTTTGGAGTACTGATGAAATATTTCCACATAGGATTTTAGCCTTGGCTGATTCCATTCTTATTCAATAAACCTCAGAATTTTTTGCAGAAAAAACAGTTAAATCTAAAATTGGTTTTGTTAAATTGTAAACAAATCAAACTTATCTATAATTATATAACATCTCAAGGAGAAAAAAACTTTTGCTCTTTGTTTTAAATAATATTTTTAAAAAAAACAATATTTTTGAAATAGAAAAAAAACAGAGACAAAATAAACCCCAAAATCAATTAAGGAGAGTCCCTCAGTTTTGAATTAAATGACCTAATTCCTGAGTTTAATATAAAACTTTTCCAAAAAGAATTTGAAAATTCTCAGCAAGAAATAAATTCTCTTACTCAGACAGTACAATAGTTCCCTACATATAATATACAGTAGAAATGTCAATGTCTTCCAATCTTACCCGAACGTAACACGAGGACGCCTAAAATAAAGTCTTTGTTGGAGCGAGAGGGATCTGGGTAGAGGATTTATAAGGTGCTGAGACAATCTCGGCCTCATGATGGTAGGGTTATAATTACCCATGAGGTATGATCCCATCACACGATTCATAACTCTTGGGTCTTGACATTCAGAAAACGAAAATATAATTCCAACCTCTATAAAGAAACCTTATGAAGTTAACTTCTAGCTCCAAGTTCAGTGCTGAGGACTAAGCCCAGATGCCCTTTAAAAAATTACAACAGCGGATCCAACGGAGCATGCCAATAGGTTTTTTTTTTGTTTTTTGTTTTTTTAATAAGATAAGTAAGGACTATGGCAACTAAAAAGTTTTTCTTAATCCTTTTTCTAGGAAGACAGAGTTAAGATAAAGCCCTATGCACTTATTTGGGAGCCCAATCATTGTACATAGCTGCATAGCCAAGTGTACTGTATGTGGCTTTAATCTTTGGTTATCTACTAGTATTACTGAAACAGGACCCTGTTCAGTTGAAAACTGGTTCTTCCAAGCTTGCGAAAAAATGTGGCTTCAGGAGTTCTAGATCCTAACTTTTTTCTCTAACCTTAAAGGGGTTGTCTCACTACAGGGATCGCTGCTTTTATGTTAAAGATCTTGCAAAAACAAGTCACTTTGCAATGTGTATCCATTTACAGTGTCCTACCTCTTCCTAGATATACCCTCTTGTATGCGCTGCATCAGCTCCTCAGGTTGCTATAGCTACAGACCTGGGGCGACATGTATGAACGGGGCTGCGCCAGAAATCTGGCGTCTTTTCAGCCCAAGATCTAGCCCTATTCGCAAAATTTTTAAACTGTCCGCACGTCAATATCAGGTTCATTACAGAGCGTCCACGGTACTTTGTAATGCGCCTGATTTGGGGAACCATATGAAGCTATAGATTTATAGTTTCGCTACGGCATTTCTAGGCGCATTACTGCTGGAACAGGTAGAGCCCTTTCAAAGTGGTTTACCTGGGCCAGAACTGTCGTTTCTGTGCTAGAATGCACCTGATTTATGAATCACAGTAGACCGGGTTCATAAATCAGGCACATTCTACATTATTATAATGCGCATAAAAATTGGCGACTAAGCGCCAAAAATCATACATGTTGCCCATGGTGTCCTCAGCAGATCATCACTTCAGGTCAGTAAAAGCCAGTAAACACGACCCTGAAATCAAAAATGAAACCGAGAAATCAGCACTGAAGCAAGATGAATCCATGTAGTGAGACAACCCTTTTAACCCTTACACTATCCCAAACCCTATCCCTAAGCTGGAAGTAGGGTTTGTGGTTTTTACTGGCTTTTGTAGATTAATATGTCATTAACTTAGGCCCCTAGCCCCTTTTTGCCCCAGTGGTGCCTCACTTCCAGTCGGATGTGTCTTCATCGCTCCTGGTGAGGCCTCACTTCCAGTCTGATGTGAATTCATTGCTCCTGGTGGGGCCTCACTTCCAGTCTGATATGACCTTATTGCTCCCAGTGGTGCCTCACTTCCAGTCTGATGTGTCTTCATCGCTCCTGGTGGTGCCTCACTTCCAGTCTGATGTGTCTTAAACGCTCCTGGTGAGGCCTCACTTCCAGTCTGATGTGAATTCATTGCTCCTGGTGGGGCCTCACTTCCAGTCTGATATGACCTTATTGCTCCTAGTGGTGCCTCACTTCCAGTCTGATGTGTCTTCATCGCTCCTGGTGGGGCCTCACTTCCAATCTGATGTGACCTCATCACTCCTGGTGGGGCCTCATTTCCAGTATGATGTGACCTTATCGCTCCCAGTGGTGCCTCACTTCCAGTCTGATGTGTCTTCATGGCTCCTGGTGGTGCCTCACTTCCAGTCTGATGTGAATTCATTGCTCCCGGTGGTGCCTCACTTCCAGTCTGATGTGTCTTCATCGCTCCTGGTGGGGCCTCACTTTCAGTCTGATGTGACCTCATTGCTCACAGTGGGGGCCTCACTTCTAGTCTGATATGAGCTCATTGCTTTTGGTGGGGCCTCACTTCCAGTCTGATTTGAGCTTATTGCTCCCAGTGGTGCCTCACTTCCAGTCTGATGTGACACCATCGCTCCTGGTGTAGTCTCACTTCCAGCCTAATGTGACCTTCTACCTCCTGATCTGGTCTCATTTGTGATCAACATCACCCCTTGCTCCGGACGTTGCATCACTTACACTCAATATAACTAGCAATATAAATAGTGACGTTAACCAGAAATTATGCCCTACCTAGAGTCAGGGCCGTTTCTCAAGGTGGGACGGGTGACCAAATGCATGGAATCCAGGAGGGGCTGTGCTGGTTGTCACAAGAGCCGTCCATCCCTTGAAACACCGCTGATATACTGGAGGTTTGTTTAAACTTTCAGTGTCTTCAACAAGCTGAGGAACCAGAGAGTCATGTCACTGTGATATCACCATAGGTCCTCAGCTCCAACCACAGATACGGAAGAGGAGCCAAGAGAGCTGAATATGTGCTAGGGGTGAGGGCAGTGGCAGAACTACTGCCATAGCAGCCATAGCGACTGCTACGGGGCCTGCACTCAATGGGAGACCCAGCTGGCTGGCAATGAACAGTAACTTTAATTTTACTGCCGGGCTCCAAAAAGTATAGTGAAAGTGAAAAAGCGGCTCCCTTAGCACCCTCCTTCTCCTCTCCAGGAAACCATTCAGACACTGACGTGAATAAATTACAACAGCTTCCAGCTACTGTAAGTGATGCTGTTCGGTGTCTGTGCACAGAGGCCAAGACGGTGGAGGAGGTGTATATGGACTGTCGCACTGAGAGCAGGACGCGACAGGAAGCCGCTGCCATGTGGCCACCTCTTATGTCTTCTCAAGACATCTGAACTCCCTTTCCACTGCATGAGTGAGCCAGCTGCACTGCTTAAAAGTGTGTATGTGGATGTGACTCTATGTATATATGTGTGTTTAGGTGTCTGTAATGTGTGTTTATGAATATATATATATATATATATATATATATATATATATATATATATATATCTGTGTATGTCAGTAGATGTGTGATGTTTGTATGTATGTAGTATCTATTCAAGTGACTGGTATTCAATGCATAGTAAAAAAAAAGTAGTCAAATCCATTGTGTAAACAATCAAAGAATCACAGTCCACTAATATCAGAAGTATCAGTACATACCCAGCATGTGAGCGATGTTTGCAGGATGTGTCTGGCCTGTGAGTGATGTATGTGGATGTGTGTGGCGTATTATTGGTGTATGAAGGATGTGTGTGGTGTGAGAGGTGTGTGTGTGGTGTGTGAGTGGTGTATGTGGGATGTGTATGGCGTGTGAGTGATGTATGCAGGATGTGTCTGGCATATTTTTGGGGAATGTGGGATGTGTGCGGTGTGAGTGGTGTGTGTGTGAGGTGTGTGAGTGGTGTATGCGGGATGTGTATGGCGTGTGAGTGATGTATGCAGGATGTGTCTGGCGTATTATTGCTGTATGTGGGATGTGTGCGTTGTGAGGTGTGCATGCGGGATGTGTCTGGTGTGTGAGTGGTGCATGCGGGATGTGTCTGGTGTGTGAGTGGTGCATGCGGGATGTGTCTGGTGTGTGAGTGAAATATGCAGGATGTGTCTGGCGTATTATTGATGTATGAGGGATGTGTGTGGTGTGAGTGGTGTGTGCGGGATGTGTATGGCGTGTGAGTGATGTATGCAGGATGTGTCTGGTGTATTATTGGTGTATGTGGGATGTGTCCATTGTGAGTGGTGCATGCGGGATGTGTCTGGCGTGTGAGTGGTGTTTGCATTATGTGTCTGGCCTGTGAGTGGTGTTTTCAGGATGTGTCTGGCCTGTGAGTGATGTATGCGGGATGTGTCTGGTGTATTATTGGTGTATGAGGGATCTTTGTGGTGTGAGAGGTGTGTGTGGCGTGTGAGTGATGTATGCAGGATGTGTCTGGCGTTTTATTGGTGGATGTGGGATGTGTGTGTTGTGAGTAGTGTATGCGGGTTGTGTCTGGCATGTGAGTGGTGTATGTGGGATGTGTCTGGGGTGTGAGTGGTGTATGCGGGATGTGTCATTCCCAATGGAACATGCAATGGAGATACTCACGATATGTCGATTATTTTTTTTATGGCGTGGTGGGAAAGAGGCCCCATTGAAATGTTTGCTAAGGGGCCCAGCCATTTCTAGTTGCACCCCTGGGTGGGTGGGCTACTGCAATGTATATAAATATAAGGCACACACATGCACCCACACATCAATTACTCCCCTTCTACCCTCAGTGTTATATATATACTAATCCAAATAATCTAGTATGGGTGTAGAATTTGTTGTAAATTCAAAAATGTATATAACACCTTCCTCCAATCACAGCCTTGGTTCTCCCTCACTCCCTTAGAGTCCTTACTCGCTATACGCTGCAGCTGCTTGCACATGCACCACCAGACCTGACCGGAATAAGGCTAACCCGCAGCCAAACACTGCTCGTATATACGGTTTTGGCTCAAAGAATTTATCTTTTCTGACTTACATACAAATTGAACTTATAGTGAGTAAAGGATAGATCAGAGTCCAGTATAATCCCAATACAGTTGGTTTGCTGCCTAGGAGCTACACTAGTACCACAAACTAAAATGACAATATTCGGTTTAGGTTGGTTCGTAGATTGAGAAGTGACAAGAAGATCACTTTCTATAAGGTTCAGATTCAGATCGAGAGAATAATTTTAAGCAATCTTCTTATATATTTAGCTGTATAGTAGCCCCAGTTGGGTCAAATGTTGTAATATAAACAAGGGGCCACGTGAGAGCCCACATGAAGCTGGAGCTTGCCATGAATAGAACCTGTAATCCGATGAGGATGCCTACAGGTAAAATATGATTGAAACTCACTCGCCTGCTTCCCATCTGGATGTATCTTTACCTGCCCCGACTCCTTCAGCCATGTTACATATTATAATGTGTACTGCAACCACTACTGACAATGGGAGGAAAATATAAGAAATTTATATCTACATTGGTTTTTACTTTTACCGTTACCCCACAATATAAAAAAAATGCAACACAAAACACCCAAAAATGAAAACTATTCACCAACCGAAGCAGAGTTGCCTATAAGGGTTTCCTTAGCCAGCTAATACCAATAGCAGACTGGGGGGCTTTTAGGTCCCTGGCTGTTATGGTAACCATAAGCCCCCTGTCACATGGTTGCTGATGGATAACAGTGGAAACTTCTACCTCTGTCAAGCATCTTAGGCGCTATTGACCACTGGATCTAAACGGATAATGGGTTAGTCCACTAGAGGAAAAAAATTACATGACATTGGGACCGTGGTGGACAAAAAAGAAAACTGATATTTACCTACATGTCCCCCGCCGCTGCTGCTACGGAGCTCCCCAACGATCTGTGGTTCTGGACTTCTGAATTCTTGTCCTGACACAGAGGAGAGGCTAATACTTCATTTACTTACAATGAAGCGAGAGCCTCTTGAGTGTGTTGCGACATGGACCCAAAAGATGAGCTGATCGCCCGGAAGCTCTGGAGCATCAGTGGCAATGGACAGATAGGTATTATTTCTTTTTAACCATTTTGCCCAACCTATCCCCAATGTCATGTCATTTTTTTTATAGTGGACACCCCCTTTAAAGTATTAGGAGTAGCAGCTGAAACCTGGAGTATACTTTGTAAGTGCTGGGACCACTCCCTACAAACAGTGGTGTGTGTTATATTTTGTATATTCTGTAAATATGGGTATATTTTGTGCTGTGTATAGTGTACATAGGTTGAGAAGGAGCTACGTGATTCAGGCAGAGTTAGAATGCATGGCCAATCATTATGAGAGGACAGGAGGGTCTTCAGGTTCATAGTTATAAGAAGGGGACTGTCATGTGCTACAGTTTAAGAGAGAGTGAGTAAGGAATAGAGTTAGAGTCTGAGTTTCAGCTTCAGTTGTCCACAAAGGGTCACTTGGCCACAAGCCAGCTTTGGACCAGGTCAGTCTTCCCCGATCCACTGGGAAAGTGCTCACAGAGGAGAGGAATAAGAAGAAGCAAAGGTAGGTAGACAGGAGAAGAGAAAGAGAGTAAAAGAATGGGGAATTGTCTTAGGGACGAGAGAAAAAAAGAGAGAGTGACCACTTGTGTTGTGAAGTACAGAACGGGGAAAGGTCCAATCGACCAGAGAGAGAGAGAGAGTGACCAGCACAGTGAGTTATGAAGGACAGAATAGAGAACAGTCCAAGGCACTAAGTGAGTAAGAGAGAGAAGTCAGAAGATTTAGCTGACCTTTAGTGCAATGCTAGACTTTCCACACTGGGGCCTAGTCTGTACTGTCCTTAGGGGCAATAGCTGGGAAAACAGAGAGTGTGAGCCCTTGTGGGCATTCCAGGGAATTCAAGCGTATGCATGAGCACTGCAAAGCTAAGCGTGCTAATAGCACTTGTGTGGAAATGTGTCCCTGGAGATGGCACCCTTCCACAAAGAGCGAGAGGCCACCGAGGGACTGAGAGGTGTGGAGAAGACCTGTTAGAGAGAGAGAGGCTGCTGAGTTCAAGAAAGTAATTACCAGAGGATCAAAGTTTAAAGTGTATTTTACTTAAAGAGACCTGTGCTTAAAGTGAAGCTGTTTATCTGTGGAGTGTAACATGCTGGTTTGGTGCTGTGAGTAAAGCCTGCAAGACCCAAGCTGAGGAGTTTCTGTGATTGAATTTCCAGCGCTGGTGCACTACACATCCAAGCAAACCCACACTGATAGGTCTGACATCCCTTACTCAAGGGGTTTAGCTTCCAGGCCCTGCCCTGTCCTCCGTTTGCATTCCTTACAATTACAGTATTTGACGGTCCTATTGTAGATGCCACAAGGACAGTGACAGTGATTGTACTTTGATTGTTCATGTTATGCCACAAATGCTTCAGGCCTCTGGATCCTAAGGACGATTATATCAAAGTCACAAAACTTGATTTATTTGTCACACTTTGTTTTATTGCTAAATTAAAATGTAAATTTGCCATCAATTCCACATTTGTGGATCGTTTTAGGCTATTTTCCAACCCTTGTTTTTTCTGGTAGACTCCTGGAAACCAGAACACAAAAGGGAAAGGCCATCAGAATATGCCATCCCCACGCCCCCAAAAAAAGGTTTTCCCTTTTATGGAACACATTCTGTCAGGGGGTACCCTAATCTCTCCCTGGCTCACGCTGCCTAAAGCCGAGCAACTGCCCCAAAAAAGGGCAATTCCGCACTGGAACCTTATCCTGAATGAACCATGGCCTTAAGCAGGGAGCAGGCAGGCAATAGACAACAAACGGGGCACAGACAAATCAGAAAACAGGTAAATGTAGTCAGCAAAGTCGAGGTCAAGCCAGGAGAGAATGCAGTATAAAAATACCAGAGCTGGAGAATAAACGAGTCCAGAACCAGAGAAACACAAAATAGCAAAACCACTCAGAACCAAACGCCAGCACACAGAAGCAATCACAGGCACTGACAAACAAACAGCTTGGTTTAAACACCCCGCCTCAGTCAGGGAGTGGATTCTCGGACTTAAGTCATGAGATTCTGTTCCAAATCCAGGCTGAGGCTAAAACAGACATGAACCTTCTAAAGGGGCGGACACACATTACTGATAGTACTCCCACTTTTATGGGGGAGGGGAGGAAGTAGCCCCTTAAGTCTAGAACCGGGCTTATCCAGGAATTTTTTGTGAATGCCCTCAAAAGTCGGTCACCATATATGGACGAGGCTGGAACCTAGGTTTGTTCCACCAGCTCATACCACCCTTCCAATGAACTAAGCGTTGTATTTCATCACTGTCTGTTTACGAGCGGTCCCGCAGCTTGTTCCTCCAGGAGCAAAACTGCTTACCTGTCCACGCTCCTGTGTCCTCGCGTCTCTCTGCCGGCCAGTGCGCGCGCCCCCACTCACTAGGGCGCACGCGCCGGCTCTCTTAAATTTATAGGGTCAGCGCGCCGGTAATTGGTTAATTGCCGGCCGCTGACCCTATATATACTGTGTCACCTCCAGTACTTCCTTGCAGTACCTATTATGCAGCGTGCCATAGAGAAAGTGTTCTAGAGTGCGTTCCAGTCTCGTCTGTGTATCTGACCCTTTGCCACGTTTCTTGACCACGAACCTTCGCCGCCTGCCCTGACCTGTCTGCCTGTCCCTGACTACGAGTTTGCTGTTATGATTCGGTACCTTGCCACACCTCGGCCGCCATCGGAAGCAATTTGCTCTAGGGGTAGAGACCTGGTAGGTGAAAACCGGGACCTATTTAGACTCCACTCCCTGGTGCGGCTGTTACCACCGCTTGCGGTGGTCCAGAGGATCCACTACTCCAGCCGTTACACTGTCGAGGAACAACTGGAGATACATATTTTTTGAGGAGAGATTTATTGAATACATTGTGGATATGAAATGTCGAAGGAAGGCGTATGCAAACAAAGACTGCATTGATAACTGGTATAATCAAATAACGTCCAATATATTTAGGAGCCAATATGCAACACATTCAATCTCTTCTTCTGTAGCGATCAAAACTTTAACCCCCAACTGAAAGTCCGGCCCTGCAGCACCTCTTTTATCAGAATGCTTGTTATTGATTAACTGAGATTTCCTAGGTTCGACTGAACTTGATCGCAGACTGTGCACAGTTTCTTTGCTTCTACCTCTACGTCAGGGTTATCGGAAGAAAAAAGAGAACCAAAGCGAGGATGAAAACCATAATTACTGAAAAACAGTACTAACCCCTTACTGACATTTGAAGTACCCATACGTCATGGTCGGGAAGGGGTTCCCGCAAAATTGACAAATGAGTACGTCATGGAGATCTTGCAAGCTCACAAGTGGAGCTTGCAGGATCGCGGCATCGGACCATGAATCCATGAACAAATGAGACCAGGGCCTTTGAGGAATGGGCAAGAAACAAAGTTCTCCCATGGACTGGACCCAATGAACTTTAGCTTGCAGCTTTCCTGGAATGTAATAAAGGCACTGTGGTTACTAGAACAATGATCGGGTAGGTTTAGCTTAGGTTCCATAGGTTTGTACACAGTAACTATGTTCTGGATAAAAGCAGTCTCCAACCTCTGAGCTAGTTCTTGAACCAACTGCACCAAACCACGTATCTGGTCTACCAGTGCCATAATTGGTTCCATTGGATCTCAGAGGCTGCTGGGTAGTAGGGAACAAAATGGGCCGAGGTCAAATCAGGAGAGAAGGCCGTACAATTTCATAGAGCAGAAGAATAACAGGGAAGCAAGCCAAAGTCCAGAACCAGAGAAACACAATATAGCAGAACCGCACTGAACCAAAACCCAGGACACAATAGCAATCACAGGCACAGAGGTAGCAAATAGCTGATTTTAAATACCCTGTCTCAGTCAGGGATTGGATTCAGGGACTTAACCCATGAGATTCTGTTCCAAACCCAAGCTGAGGCTAAAGCAGACATGAACCTCCTAAAGGAGCGGACACAAATTACTGACATATTTAAAGAAGACATTATTTCTTTCTCTCTGGATAATGGAGGTCGGTTCACCCAATGAGAGGCATGAATTTGGCTCTATTGAGAGGTAAAGATAGCGTAGGACCACCAAACCTGAGATCACGTTGTAAGTTCGTGGGTGGCTTAAGCATTTTTTTGATCAAAAACATGTGAACTAAGAATCTCAAAGTTTTTTCATGTATGATAAATAGCATAAATGCTTCTTTAGGGATTTCCATGTAATGTGACTGTGATGTCACTCCAGGGTCCTTCAGTTGCAACCACGGAGAAGGAAGAGGAGCCGGGAGAGATGAATATGTGAAGGTGGGTGGGGGTGCTACAATGTATATAATTTTGATAGGTTCATTCATTCACACGCACTATACACTCATTTAATGCATTTTAAAACTGGTGTGGCGGCGCATCTTTTCTGACATGTCGCCCATTGTGTTTAAAGTTAGTAATAGATTTTGGTCTATACACACCTTGCTTATATATTAAAAATATCAAAATGTTGGCAAATTTTTCAAAATGTTCACATTTTCAAAGTTAAAAAATTTCTGCATGTAAGACAGATAGTTATTACACACAAAATAGTTTATAATTAGCTTCTACCATATGTCTGGTCTGCTTCACTGTTTGTAGTGAGAGACTCAGATTAACCCTATACATGCAGCTATATCCTCAGCTCCCCCTGCACAGTCGGTATCACCCAACAGAAAGAATCCTACTAGATAATGATCTCTGCCTAAGAAACTGAAACTTAAACCTGTTTCCCTATAATACTGACATAAACCCTATGATTTGCTAAAGACATGTAATAGAGAAAAGTCTTATAACTTCATCTACTATCATTTTTTTGTGTTTTTGTGTGGAGGTGATAGGTACACGAGGTACTGGTGACAAGAGTGAGCAATGGATTGAATATAGGAAGTGAAGGACAGATCAGTCTAGTGTAATCCCAATACAGTGAGTATTCTGCCTAGGAGCTATACTAGTACCACAAACTGAAATGAAAACATCTGGTTTGGGTTGGTTCGTAGACGGAGAAATGACAGAGAGAATAATTTTAAAGCAATATCTTTATATATTTAGCTGCACAGTATCCCCAGTGGTTCAAGGGTGTGGTATAAACAAGGGGATATGTGAGAGCCCACATGAAGCTGGAGTTGGCCATGAATAGTACCTGTAATCTGCTGGGGATGCCCAAAGGTAAAAATTAACTAACATTAACTCCCTTGCTTTTACATAGGAAATTGGTGATAATGGAAATTTTTAACCCATCTGGATGTATCTGTACCTGCCACGACTCCTCCCGCTATGCTACTAATTATAATGAGTACTGCAACCACTACTGACAATGGGAGGAAAATAAGAAAAAATTACATTTACTTTTGTTTTCCTTTTACCATTACCCCATAAAATAAAAAATATGTAAAAATAGCAGCTAAAAATGAGAACTATTCATAAACTGAAGCATTATTGCCTTAAAGAATGGCCCTGACCGGCCTAACCAGCTAATACCAATAGCAGACTTGGGGACTTTTAGGTCCCTGGCTGCCAGACTAACCCATGAATGCGATTGTGTCCCGCAGGTCCTGATGTGCTGGTAGACGGAACTTCCTACCTCTGTCATTGACCATTGGATCTAAAAGGATAAAGGGTTTGTCCGCTAGAAGAAAAAATTACAAGACATCGGGGTCAGGGTGGGCAAAAAAGAAAACAAATTATATTTACCTACATATCCCCTATCGTTGCTGCCTCAGATCTCCCTGGCGATTTGTGGTTCTGGACTATTGGGTTCTTGTCCTGACACAGAGGAGAGACTCGCGCTCCATTCACTAAAGGGGTTGTCTCGCTACAATGATTGGGTTTTAATTTAAAGATCTTTAAAAAACAAGCAGCTTTGCAATATATGTTCATTACAAATGTCCTACTGATTTTGAGCTAGCCCTGTTAGTATTACTACATCAACTTCTCAAATCTCTATAGCAGCCGACCTGTTGATCCTTATCTTACTGGCTGTCAGGTCTGAATGACTCATTTACCTTTGAAGACAGGGCGGAGCAGAGAGCCCTCCCGCACAGAATGCTTCTGGAGTGAAGGAGGGGGAGGAGGACTTCTGGCTTCTATGTCCATGCTGCCTGATTAACCCTGTGTGTCCGCTTCCTCCTCCTGCTCTCTACACAGATAGATGTGACAGCAGTGACCCTGTCTGTTACTATAATCATGATATGTCTTTGGAACTGTGACTATACTAATACTGTACAGATCAGGCATGTGAATACTTTATGCTCTCCTGTATTAGTGAGACATCCTGAGTATAGTAACACTGCCCTTGTTGTTGCTGGAGATGTGGAGACTTGTAAGCTAAGCAGGGGATATAGGAACACATGCATCCCCTCTGCTCTATTAGCACACCACTTCACATTCCTCTCTACACTCATAGATCAGCCCTCTCCTGTAACAGACCTAGGCAGGCACACACAGGGTGAACTCTGAGAGCAAACCCCCTCCCCCCCCCCCTGGTTAGAAGTTACTTTAGCTGCCTGTGTGCTGATGGGAGGGGGGGAGAGGGAGCAGAACAGACAGACCAAGAAGCACGCCCCTCAGTTCAACTTACCAGGGACACTGACAGGCTGAAAGCTCGTAATGAGACAACTCCTTTAAGATGGAGCACAAGCCTCTTGAGTGTGTTTTGACGAACACCCAAAAAAGAAGATGAGTTGATCCCCAGGAAACGCTTGAGCAGCAACGGCAATGGACAAATAGGTATTTGTTTTCCTTTTTTGCCCAACCTATTCCTAACGTCATATATGGTTTTTTTAGGGGACAAACTCGTTAAATTGTTAGGAGTAGCAGCTGAAGCCTGGAGTATAATATGTAGGGGAAGGGATCACTCTCTATAAATAGTGGTGTATGTTATGCTTTGTATATTCTGTCTGTACAGTATCTCACAAAAGTGAGTACACCCCATTAACATTTTTGTTAATATTGTATCATATCTATTCATGGGACAACACTGAAGATCTGACACTTTGATACAATGTAAAGTAGTTCGTGCACGGCTTGTATAAACTTGGTGTGCCCTCAAAATAACTCAACACAGCAATCAATGTCTAACCGCTGGGGACAAAAGTGAGTACACCCCTAAGTGCCAGCAAAAGTAAGTACACCCCTAAGTGTCCACAAAAGTGAGTACACCCCTAAGTAAAAATGGATAAAAGTGTGACCAATGTGTCAAAATTTTGTGTGGCCACCATTATTTTCCAGTACTGCCTTAACTCTCTTGGGCATGAAGTTCACTAGAGCTTCACAGGTGGCAGGCACTGGAATCCTCTTGGTGGATGTTAGAGACCTCGTGCTCCTCCACATTCCGATTAAGGATGCCCAACAGATGCCCAGTAGTCTGGAAACATGCTTGGCCAGTCCAGCACCTTTACCCTCATTTTCTTTAGCAAGGCAGTGGTCATCTTTGAGGTGTTTGGGGCCGTTATCATGTTGGAATACTGCCCTGCGGCCCAGAAGAGAAGGGATCATGCTCTGTTTCCATATGTTACAACACATGTTGGCATTTATGGTTCTCTCAGTGAAATGTAGCTTCCCACAGCCAGCAGCACTCATGCAGCCCCAAACCCTGACACTCCCACCACCATGCTTGGCTGTAGGCAAGGCACACTTGTCTTTGTACGCCTCCCCTGGTTGCCACCACACACATTTGACACCATCTGAACAAATTAATCTTATCTTGTCAGGACATGGTTCCAGTAGCTCCGCTCTGCTAACACCAGGCAGTCCTGCATCTGAACGCTCAGGCCGGAGGGCCTGGGCGTTCAAAGGCAGGATGCGCCGGACCCCACAGCTCCACCCCGCCGGCAGTGAACTGTTATGTTCACTGCTGGCGGGCGCAGGAGCCGAACTACCGGGGTATCAGACATATTAGCAGCTGCCTGGGGCCCGGGCCCCCCTAAGAGCCCGGGCCCCATGGCAGCTGCTACGTCTGCTACCCCGGTAGTTACGCCCCTGGTTGTACTCACTTTTGTCGTCAGCGGCTTAGACATTGATGACTGTGTTGAGTTATTTTGAGGGCACAACAAATATACACTGTTATACAAGCCATACACTGACTACTTTACATTGTATCAAAATGTCAGATCTTCAGTGTTGTCCCATGAAAATATAAAATAAGATATTTACAAAAATGTGAGGGGTGTACTTACTTTTGTGAGATACTGTAAGTCTATATTTTGTGTTGTGTAAAGTGTACATAGGTTGAGAAGGATTTAAGTGACTCAGTAGTCTGTGACGGCAAAGGGAGACAGTATGAGTGGGCTTGCAGCCAATCAGTGTGAGGTGACGGGAGGGTGTGCAGATACATAGATATAAAAAGGGGTCGGCCATGTACTACAATTGAAGAGAGAGTCAGAGTAAGAGAGAGAGTTAGAGTTTGAGTTCTAGTTTCAGTTGTCCAGCAAAGGGTCACGTGGGCACAAGCCGGCTGTGGACCAGGTCAGTTTTCCCCAGTCCACTGGGAAATCCTCACAGAGGAGAGGAGGGAGAAGGAGCGGAGGAAGGTAAACAGGAGAAGAGAAAGAGAGTTAAAGACCTTAAAGACCTTCCACAACAGCGAGAGGCCACTGAGGAATTGAGAGTTATGGAGCAGATCTATTAGGCTATGTTCACACGGCTTATTTTGGGACTTATTTCAGTCCGTAATTCGCGCCATACTGTGCGAATTACGGGCTGAAATACGTCCCAGTCATTACGGTAATCCACAGTTCTCATAGAGAACTATGGATTACGTCTCCTCTCCCCGCTCGCGAAATACGGCGAGCGGGGAGAGTAGTGACATGTCAATTATTCATGGCGAATACGCGCCGTGGATAATGCATGTCTATGGGGCTGGCGAAATACGTCCCGCAATTACGCCGTGAATAAGCCGTGTGAACATAGCCTAATAGAGAGAGAAGCTGCTGAGTAAAAGAAAGGAATAACCGAGTGAGCAATTGTACTGTGCTTGAAGTGTATTAGTCTTAAAGAGACATGTGCTTAGAGTGAAACTGTCTACCTTGGAGTGTAAAGTGCTATCTAGCTTGGTGCTTTGAGTTAAGTCTGAGAGATCCAAGCTTAGAAGTTTCTGTGACTAAAGATGATTATATCAAAGCCACAAATCTTTATTTGTCACACTTTGTTTTATTGCTAAATTAAAATGTAAATTTGCCATAAATTACATATCTGTGGATCATTTGAGGCTGTTTTTGTCAACCCTCTTGTCTCTTCAGGTAGACTCCAGGAAACCGGAACACAAAATTAAGCAGTGGGTTCTGCTGAAGGACATCTAATTATGGCCCATTTGTGTCACACATCTTCTCCGGGTACAGATGACTAAATCTTAATAAAAAAATCTTTAATATGTAAGGTAAGAGCACCAGTCCTGCTCCTTCCATAACTTCTCATGTGATGCCCCAGTACTGTCCAGACTATATTAAATCCGTCACATATCAGCAAATTTTGTTTACGCCACATTTGTTTTTTCCTTCCCTCCTTCCTAAAGGCACAAATCAAATTTTTACATATAACGGCTTGTTTTTGCTGGAGAAGTACTTTAATTGTACTATTGGCCATATTATAGAGTGAACAGGAAGACAAACAATGCTATTCTATGCTTTTCAATATAGCTGGGGCTACAGAATCCTGATGTAACATAAGTAAACTTATGCCAAAAGGACACCCCAAAGGGTAAGTTCACACAGCTTATATTGGGGAGCATTTTGATACGTATTGCACTTTATGCACGCCGCAATTACTGTAATCCAAAGCTCTCATAGAGGGCTATAGATTACGCGTCATCCCCCATGCGTACAATATGATCGTATTGTACGCGCAGGGGGAGAATTGACATGTCAATTGTTCACGGTGATTACGCGCCGCTGACAATGCATGTCAATGGGGCCGGCGTCCCTGTGCTGTGGGAGTACGTGCTGATCAGCGTCTGCTTCCAAAACACCAGGTATGAGAGCTATGGATTACTGTAGTTATGGGGTGCAAATACGGCGTGAAATGCACGCCGAAATTAGCCCGTGTGAACATATCCTTATGGTACATGTTTATCTATTTGTTTGTCCACAACATAAACAGCAATAGGACACCACAAATGTTTCGTGATTTTAGCTTGTTATGTCAGAATAGCCGCAGTAAGCTAAGATCATAAAGAAAGGGGTCAACCATTGAAGGGGATTTCCTAGACATGACATCACGTTCATGGATCACTGATGCTGCAGCCAATCACTGGTCTCAGCATTCACATGTCTGCATGTCCACCATGTGACCACAGAGGTTAGTGATTGGTTGCAGCATCATGCTTTCCATGAGTGTGGAAATCGGGGAGAGAGGGGGTGAAGAGGGACATTTTAGCTCTGGAACGTTGGTGACGGGAGAGGTAAGCATTGGGCAATTTTTTCTACTTTACCACAGTGGGAGGTGGCAGGGAAGTTTGTAAAAGTCTTGGAAAAAACCCTTTAAGGTTTTGTCTGATTAATGGTCCAGTAATTTTTCAATCATTTTATGAACAAAAAGTCTCATAGTTATATGAAGAAATCTGTAGAAAAAGTTCTGAATCTGTCTAATTTCCTTTGCGTTTGTATTTCAGTTCCTCCAAGTTCCCTAGAAAACACATTTTTTTCACTAACCCCAGCAATGCAGCGCTAACATTGGAATTCTGTAGACTGTAGATGATGGGATTTATCATGGGGGTGATTGTAGCAAATACTACATTGATGACAAAGTCTTGCACATGAGAGTAAGATGGTGTCATAAACCAAATTAAGCCTACCCCATAGTAAATACAGACAATCGTGACGTGGGATGAGCAGGTGGAGAAGGCTTTTTTTCGGCTTTTCTTTGACCTCATCTTGAAGATGACTGAGAAAATGTTAACATAAGAAATGACCAAGCACATACAAGGAAGAAACGCCAAAATCAAAATTTCTATGCCTGCTATCAAAAGAAAAACCATTGGTGAGGTTGTGCACGTGATCTTTGTTAGGGACTTAGCATCACAATAGAACTGGTGGATGACATTGGAGTGACAGGAGGACATGTTCAAAACTGAGGTTACAAACAATAAAGAGTGTAGGGAGGCGGCCGCCCAAATCCCAAGTGTTATCCTGATGCAATTTCTCCGACTCAGGATACAATGATAATGTAAGGGGATACAGATAGCAACATATCGATCATAAGCCATAACGAATAGAAGAGCTTCTTTTGCCGTTGCCACTGCCATAAAGAAGTAAAACTGAGTATAACACTGTGAAAAGGAAACAATGTGATTTCCGGACAATAATATGTGCAGTAATTTAGGAACCGTGACCGATGTATAAAATATGTCTACAATGGACAAATGACAGATGAAGAGATACATTGGCTTATGTAACTGAGCTTCCAGACATATGACTGTGATGATGGAAGAATTGATGAGAACTCCGACCAAATAGATCAAGAAAAAGAAAGTGGTGATGACTGGAAGATTCTTTGTCTTTCCAAAAAATGGCAAAATGTAAAAATATTTCACAGAAGTTTCATTGTTTCTGAGTATTTCATTCATATCCTAGAAGAACAAAACAAAATGTATCAAAGATTTCAGCCATAATATGTTAGATATCAATAAATAAATAGTAACAGGAAAATAATCATGTAAACCCTCAAGTGATCTTCCCTGGTAATCCACAGGTCAATCCTTGTGATCTAGTGGCAATGCTCAAAGGCTTTTTTTATGTCTAAACCAGATCTGGCTCCATGTGTGTTAAAGTTCTAACTAGTATTATAATTCGGATTCGGGTTGATGTCAAATTTGACCCGAATATAAGTGATTCCATTCAGGGAGGCCTGAATACAATTTTGGTAAAATTGCACAAACATAGAACCTAATCCTAACCCAAGTTTGTGAAGAGTGCTAAGGTTTTTAGAGGTTTCCCTGTGTCCTGCATTGGTTGAAGCCTCAATCCGACATCACTTTTGGTTTCCCTAGGTTATTCCTATGTTTTGGAAATAGGAAGTGCCGTTTAAACATGACATATGGCATCTGACGTCGCTTTTCCCAACATAGGGGCTACCTAGAGAAACCAGAACTGACATCCAGCAGTCACACTAGAAATTATGCTGATCTGGAGGGATACATTAATGGTAGTGTTGAGCGAACAGTAAAAAGTTCTAGTTCGAGATAGAACCTCGAACTTTTGTGAGTTCGGTTCGAAGTTCTATTCAAACTTAAACTTCGAACCCCATTAAAGTCTATGGGAGAAGATGTTCTGGTTAATTTTTATACCTATACAGGTGAGGAGAAGCTGGAATTACCATCCATAACAGTAAATTGGATACGGGGAACAACTTAGTGAAGAAATATGGCTCTAAGGCTATGTTCACATGGCTTCTTCACGCCGTAATTGCGGGACGGAATTCGCCCGCAATTACGGCGTGTGCTCCGGAGCGGGGGCAGGGCGGGGGGCCGGCAGCTCGCCGGCCCCATAGACATTCATTATCCACGCCGCGTATACCGCCAAGATAATTAACATGTCACTTTCTCCCCGCTCGCCGTATTTCCGTCCCAAGATAAGCCGTGTGAACATAGCCTAAGAGTGACAGAAAAAAATTGAGAGGCTAAAATACTTCATTCCTTTCAATGGCTAACTGAAAAGATGTGGACAGCTTGCAAGCAGGGTTCTAGCTATAGGAGGTGCAGAGGTAGCAGCTACTATGGAGCCCTGCATCCTGAGGGGGCCCAAAAGCCCCTTTGACACATAGGAGATTTGGAGACGGTGTGTTATACAATTACTGAACCCCCAAAACTGCAAAAACAAAACTTTTGGGCTCTGAGTATGATTTAGCAAATCCAAGCACCCTGTATAATATATATCCATGTATATGAGAGTAAGGCGTTATGTGAGTCTGCAAATGTCACCAAATAACAGCTTCTGGGTGGGAAAGATGCAGCCAGCAATACTAAACTCCGTAACGATTGATGTCTATGGAGAGGAAAATGCTATCTTACTAAAAGCAGTCTGTACAGTACAGAGAGTGAGCTGAAAATGGCGTTCACAAGGCAATACAGTGAAATATATATAACATGGTCATGTGATTTTAGCAGCCAATGATGAGAGCCCTACACTTCAGCGATGACTTTTTTGACACTTCTCTGTGCTCTGCACTGATTGGATGGCCGCCGAAAGTGCAGAAAGCCGCTGAAAATGAAACTGAAAATGGCATGTCGAACTAGAACTAGAATTTTACTCATACGAACAGTAAAATGTTCAGTTCGAGTTCAAAAATTCGCGAATTTCTATTAGAACTTAACTTTTCTAGAACAGTCCGATCAACACTAATTAATGCCTAAAACACCCCAATCCTAACTGAGAGATAGGGTAATGGTGAAAGTTAATGTAAATTATAGGGTTAGATAGAGGACAGGGTTATGGTGATAGTAAGTGTAAGGGATAGGGTTAGATAAAGGGACAGGGTTATGGTGATAGTAAGTGTAAGGGATAGGGTTAGATATAGGGGCAGGGTTATAGAAAACATTTGTAGTGAACACAAATTTTTTCACAGGTCAAATATAACAGTGTTGAACAAAACCGGGGCTATTCCAGCAACATTAGTTCTACCCATATTTTTTTTATTTTTTGCTGTGTCTACTTAACATAGAGAGTCAGTTTTACAAATCAAAAAACATAATAATGTGCTTTTTAAGCCAATTTTTCCAGGAGCCTATGTAGTTTGGCTGGAAAGTTCTTATTGGTAGGAGAGCAAAAATGTAATTCCTGAAAGCTGGAACCAATAATAATAAAAGCAATATTATATCGACCATCTTCTAACAATGATATTAAATAGAGATGGGCGAATCGATTCTAACGAAGTGGAATTCGTTTAGAATTTCAGGAAAACTTCGATTCTGAACATAGTCGAAGTTTGGGGTACTTCCGGTGAACGAAGTGTGTTATTGATTGATAAAATGGCTGCGAGCACATGGCGCTACATGGGGCAAAGAACTCTGGGAGGAAGAAAGGAGTAGCCCACATGACATGTGCAGAGATGAAGCCAATCAGAGACCGGTGGGATTCCGTGACGTCACTGCACTACATAAACTCACACTCTTCTCTCTTTGCCATGTTGTAGCTGCTGCAGCTCCTGTAGCTGAGATCTCACACAAAAGAAAGACCTTTTATACAGCGATTTTTGGGGGATGTCACAGCTTTTCTCAGAGACTGCTTCTCTTACGTTCTAATTTTGATTTTGTGGGGTATTGGAGCTGAAGTCCAGTGTGCGTCCAATTCTGCTGCATATACATTTTAATGCTATCTGCTCAGTTCTGGAGCACATTGAATATCCAAGTGTTATCTAAGCCTGTTTTTGCTGTTGTATTCAGCTAACCCCTTACCGCCGGAGCCAGTTTTGGCCTCTCTGACAGAGCCCAATTTTTTAAAATCTGGAAATCTGTCACTTATGTCAGAATAATTTTTGACTTTAAACCTATCCATGTGTTTTCAGAGATTTTTTTCTCTTATGACATATTGTGCTTTAAGATAGAAAGAAATTTTGGTCCAAAAAATGCTTGTTTATTTTTGCAAAATATTAAAGTATCGTGAAAAATTAGAAAAATTGACCAATTTCAAACTTCAAAAATTTCTGCATGTAAGACAGATAGTTATTCCACTCAAAATAGTTTATAACTAGCATCTACCATATGTCTGCTGTAGTATAATTTTTTTAAATGTCTTTTTTTGTTTTACGACATTAGGGGGCTTAGAAATTTAGTAGTGATTTTCAAGAAAATTTGCAGTGTACATTTTTTTATGGACCAGTCCAGTTCTAACGTGACTTTGATTGGCCTGCATGTTAGATACCCACATAAAGGACTTCATTAAAAAAACTAAAAAACCCCTTAAAGTATTCAAAACAGCATTTGGGAATTTGTATTAAACCATTAGGTGTTTCACAGGAATTAAAGCAAAGTGGAAGTGGAATTTCAAAATTTCATTTTTTTTTGCAGATTTTCATATTTTTAATACATTATTCACAAGAATTACGGTAAATGTGATCAGGGGAAATGCAACTTAATATTGATTCCCCAGATTCTGCCGTTTTCAGAGATATCCCATATGTGGTCCAGTGATTATTTGGCTAAACCCACAAGCCCCAGAAGAGGAGGAGCACCTACTGGACTCTGGGGCCTCTTTTCATTAACGTTTTTATTTAGGGCCAAATTTCAGGTTGGCAGACACCCCTAACGTGTTTAAAACTTAATAAACCCCCTAAAAAGACCCATATTGTAAACTACACCCTTAAGGAATATATCCAGGGGTGATAGTGAGCATATCGACCCCACAGGTGTCAAAAATTTTTTTTTAGCGTTGGGCTGTGAAAATGAAAAAAAACATTTTTTTTTTTCAACAAACTGCTTTTTTGCTGAAAATGTTTCAATTTTTACAAGGAATCCTGGTAAAAAAAAGGCACCCCCAAGATCTGTTACACAATTTCTTCCAAGTTGGGCCCAATACCCTACAGTGGGTTTTAAACGGGCTGTCTGGGCGCATGGCAGGGTGTACAAGGGAGGGAGTGTTATTTGGCTTTTGGAACGCAGATTTTGGTGGGGCCATGTCGCATTTTCAAAGCCCCCAAAGTACTAGAACAGGTGAAACCTTCCAGAAGTCACCCCGTTTTGGATTCAGCACGCCTCATAGATCTCATCTAGGGGTGTATTGTGCATTTTGGGCGCACAGGTGTTCCATAGTTTTTTTTTCTGCCTTGGGCTATGAAAATGAGGGGGAAAACTCAGTTCCGCCATTGTTTTTTGGGCTTCAATTCTACAGTGTTCGCCATGCAGTGTAAATGACAGGATAACTTTACTATAGGGGTCGGTACAATTGCAATGATATAGATTTCATATAGTTTTTTATGTTTTATTACTTTTACACACTAGAAATAGGTCTATAAAAATTGCGTTTTTATGTTATCCTATACTGATAGCCATAACTTTTTCAGTTTTCTGTATACGGTGCTGATTATGGGCTTTTTATTTTTTGTGGGATGAGTTGAAGTTTTTATTAGTACCATTATGGGGGGCATATGCTGCTTTGATCACTTTTTATTAAGGTTTTTGTGAGGCATTTTGAACAAAATACAGCATTCCTGGTAGTGTTTTTTATTTTTATTTTTTACAGCGGTCACCCTGCAGTATATCTGGGCATACTATATTTACTCGCAGGTCGATACCCAATTTGTATATTTTTTTATGTCTTACTGCTTTTACACAATTTAAAAAAACTTTTATTCAAAAAGGAAAACACAATTTTTGCATCGCCATAGTCTGAAAAGCCATAACTTTTTGATTTTTCTGTGTATGGAGCTTTTGTAGTGCTGTTTTTTGCGGGAAAGAGTTGACGTTTTTATTGGGAACATTTTTGCGGGGACAGACTTTTTGATCAGTTTTAAATCTGTTTTTTTGGAAGTCAGGGTGAAGAAAATACTGCAATCCTAGTAGTGCTTTTTATTTTTATTTTTAACAGCGCTCACCGAGCAGTATCCATGACCAGTTAGTTTTACTCTCTGGGTTGTAAAGATTACGGCGATACCCTATTTATATAGTTTTTTTAAAATTTTGAAGCACTTTAAAAAATAAAAAAAGTGTTTTTATTGGTTAAATAATTTTTTATGCATTGCTGTCTTCTGAGAGCAATAACTTTTTTATTTTTCCTTATACAGAAACGTGTAAGGACTTTTTTTGCATAATGAACTGTCGTTTTAATTGGTCAAACTTTGGAATTTATATGAGTTTTTGATCGCTTTTTATTCCATTTTATGTGCTGCAGGATGTACAAAAATTGCAATTCTGTGACTGTTTTTTGTTTTTGTTTTTTACGGCGTTCACCGTATGGGTTAATTAATGTGACAGATTTATAGGGAAGGTCGTTATGCACGCGTTGATACCAAATATGGGTACTTTATTTATTTTTAATCTTTTTTTGGGGTGATTGGCGTTTGTAAAGGGGAAAAGGGCGGTGTACGTGTTTTTATTTGATTTTCTGTGTTTGTGTTTCACTTTTTTTAACTTTTTTTTTACTTTTTCACATTTTTTTACTTTTCCCCAGTGGGGATTTGTAACATCAACTCCCCACTGGGGAAAAGCAATCGTTAGATTGCTGTTTGAATAGGAGACCTGTGCACAGCGTTAAATGCTGTGTACAGGGCGCCATGGCAACTACTGACAAACCATGCCCACAATGCATTGTGGGCATGGTGACGTCACCAGACTTACCCGGATGCCTTCAGAAAGCTGCATATTACTGCGCCTTGTAGGGAGGGGGAGCGCCCTCCTCCTGCCTGTGGTTTTATTATTGCGACCATGACAGGTTGCGATAATAAAGCGTTAATCACCCGCGGTCAGAGCTCCTTCCGGCCGGGGGTGATGCGGCATGAAGTCAGCGGTAATTTACCGCTGGTTCCATGTCGCGATCATGCGCGCCTCATCCGCAAGCACGCGTGATCGCCCAGGACGTATGCATACGTCCATTTACGGGAAGTCACTAATCGCTAGGGCATAAGCATACGTCCAATGTCGGGAAGGGGTTAAAGAAACAGCGTTTTTTTCAATCCAAATACCAGTTAATTTTTGGCTGCTCATTTCTTTTGCGCAATTTATATCCAAGGGCAACTTTAAACGTGTTTGTGCTAAATTTTAGTCAGTAAAATAAAGGTTTTTTTTTTAAACGCCAAAGAAAAAAATTTTGCCTGTAGCATAACTCATATCCGAAGGTTAATTAAGCGTTTTTCTGCTGTTTTTAGTCAGTAAAAAACACGCCCTTTTAACACGCTACATACCTGTTAATTTTGCCAGCTCATTTCTTTTGAGCAATTTATAGCCAAGGGTTAATTAAGCGTTTTTCTGCTGTTGTAGTCAGTAAAAGAAACGTGTTTTTCAACGCCAAAAAAAATTTTGCCTGTTAGCATAATCATATCCGAAGGTTAAATTAAGCCTGTTTGTGCTTTTATATCAATAAAATACACAGTGTTTTTAAAACGGCACATACAAGTAAATTTTTCCTGGCCTGTTGTGGAGCGCAATTTATATCCAAGGGTTACCCAAGCTTGTTACTGGGTTCAGGGTCAAATACAGGATGGTTTTTCTTACGTTCTTCACAAAACTGTTGTCTTTTAGAAAAAACGGTCGTTACCGTTATATTTCCCACTGTTAAAATTCCCCTGTTTTTTTTAGCATCTTTTCCCCCTGTTAAAATTTTCCCCTTTTAATTATTTTTCCTGTTCATCTTTTTTCCCCCTGTTCATCAGTTCCTGTCTCCCAGTCCCGCCTTTTCTGCAAAGTTACCTCCCTTCAACCCGCCGCCTCCCTGCCTGTTGGGCCCTGACCTTTGACAACGAGTTTTCTTACGATTGGGAAAACCCCCTGCTGCGCCTGGGGGTGCCACCCCCAAGCTAGTCGCGCCAGGGTAGGACCTGGTAGGACTCCCACCGCAAAAGTCCCTCCCGCCTTGGGCGGACTCGGGGGAAACCGGGGCCTACTTACCCCGCTCCCGGCGTGGGCCCCTGCCTCCATTTCGGGGGCCCGAGGTCCACTACCAGTTTCGTTACAATGGCAGAAGTGAATGCCAATTTTTTGGGCCCTTCTTTGAAATATTGGGTCCCCCACTTATAAAAGGGAGGGACTGCGTCCACCAACTTGGACAGGGGCACGGTCAGCTTCTTCACTTAGGATGGTAGACGCATGCTGGTCTCTTGGGAATCTCTCGGTTTAACGACTGCTTGGCACCATGAGTGCCAGGAGCAGGGTATTGGACTGGAGATGATGGAAAAGACAGGGAGTTGTCTTCGGCAAGGTTTGAAACTTGACTGCCCGAAATGGGAGGGGGTCCATGGGTCTGTGCTGTTGGGAAGTAGGATCACCCCATCTAAACCGTATGGGGAAAACTGCAGATTTTTGATGCAGGGGCGTGGTGTAACATAGGGGCCCGGTCACCTTTACTTTCTTCCCACAGTTTACATATTTTGTTCGCCCCTCTGGTGTCACTCAAAAAACTGCCCACCGCCGAGTAGGTGATTTTACCCCCCAAAAACTCTGCACTGACTGCTGTTAAACCCCCCCTGACCCCCTTTTAGCCCCCCCGTGCCGCAAAATTTCTGGGG
>JAODAL010036874.1:0-41109 GCA_025379985.1 Phyllomedusa bahiana
TAAATTTTTGCAATTTTCCAATAGATCCCGTCCCTCTCCCCAGCAGTCCTCACAATAAAAAACAGCCCTGAAAATTTCTAAGATGACAAACCCCTAAAAAAACAGTCACCAAATCCATTTACAGGAGAAAACTACCGCGATGATTTACAAAAAACACTCCCACAAAACCAAGACCCCCAAAAATTTTTATTAAAAATCAAATAAACCTAAACCCCCACCCAACGCGACCCCCCCATGTGACCCCTCAGCTTAAAAACGGCTTTACAGACATATACCACGCCAACAGTGACCATTAAGTGGTGGGTACTTTTTTTTAAATTATCGCAGAAAAATTAAGTGATTGCCCTACGTTACATTTAGTGACTCACAGGAGAGCTTTTCGATCCGTTTTTCAGTTCCCCCTTTTTTCCCATCCAGTTCACACCTTCATGCGATTTCTTTTTGGCCAAAACTCGTCCCTGCAAATTTTTACACAAATATTTTAGAATCCCCACATTTCCAGCAAACTCCTTAATTTAGGGATATTCCCCCCAGTTAGACTTTTTTAGTCCCCTTCAATGGACAAAAAGATATTAAAAGGGTAAACAGGAGGGTTTTTGATATTGGGGGGCACCTGGGGGGGTTAAAAAGATATAGGGGCACTCCAGGTAATAGGGGCCCTTTTGGCAGGCATAATAAGGGCCTAGGAGAAAATAGTATTGGGGGATCAGGGAGGGTTTATAGGGGCCTCAGGGACTATTTGGGGCATTTGGCGGATTTAGGGCACTCAGGCAACATATACACTCAGGAAAAAATATTAGATATAGGGGGAAAACAGGAGGTATTGGGGGACGAGGCAGAAACATAAAAGAGGGCCACAGGGGTATAAGGGGCCGAGCAGTATTTAGTATAGGGCACAGAGGAGGGATATAGGGCACAGAGGCAGGATACATAGTAAAGGGGCACACGGGGGTTTTTGGGGGAAGAAAGGGAGTAAAATAGCTATAGGGGGGCACCAGGAGGTATATAGGGGGAAAGGGCAGTAAATGTTAGGGGACGAGGAGGTATATAGGGGGACAGAGGCAGATTATACATAGGGGGGAGAGCGGTATAAGGGGCCGAGGCTTTTTATTTGCTATAGGGGGCACAGAGGAGGTATATAGGGGCAAAAGGCAGTATGTATAGTTTAAGGGGGCAAGGGCAGGTATTGGGGGGACAGAGGATTTTGTATAGCATAGGGGGCAAGGGGCCCGGGTATATAGGGCACAGAGGCGTTAAAAAAAACAACATTTTAAACTCCCCTTACCCTTTTCCCGGCCCGGGCGCTTTTCTTCAGGCCCGCCTCCGGCGCCCCTTCGGGGCGGGGCCATGACGATGTGCGCCCTGGAGAGGCACGTCGCGATGACCATTTCACCCAAAAGTGACCCTGACCGCACGGGGCCGGGGCGGGCCCTCAGCCTATGAGGACCCGGGGCCCCGCATGCGGGCCTTTTCCAAAAAGTCTGCACGGACCTCACTCCCTTCCCCCCAAAAAGCCCCATTGAGTGCGGCCCAGAAACGACATAAGGGACCCCCGGTGCTTCAGGCCCACGGCGGGGCCTGGAGCCCGGCGGGTTCCGGGACTGGGCCTGCCCCCTTAGGGACAGGCAAGGTAGGCCCCAGGGGGATCCCTATCCGCCTACCGGTCCCGGCCCTGGTAATAAGCATTTTGAAAAATACACCTCTCAAGGATTACATCTAGTGGTGTGGTAGGTGTATTGGCCCCACATGTGTTTTACAGATTTTATAACGTTGGGCTGTGTAAATTGAAATAAAAAATAAATTCCAAACTATACGTTTTTTGCTAAAATTTTTTTATTTTTTTTAAGGAAGTTAAATAAAATCACCCCAAAAAGTAATGTATATTGTTTCGGGTGGAGTAAACTGTAATACTGTTTATGTACAAACTTTAGAAAGGAAGAAACACTTTTTGGTTCTTCAACTTGCTAATAGTTTGTTTGTCCCTGCTGCATTTCAAAGGTTCTGAAAAATTTTTGTTTCTTCTTAAGTGACCCCAGGGGAAATATTTTATGTCATTTTTGTTCTACAGGTGTTTCATAGTTTGTTTTTTTGAGAGGGAGGGATGCTGTAAAGGAGGGAAAACTGTAATACTCACTTCACATATAAATAAAAAAAAATTTTAGATAATGTTTATGTATTGCTATAGTCTCTTAGCCATCTTTTTTATTTTTATGTTGAATGCGTTTTTTTTGCAAGACGAATTGACGGTTTCATTTTAGGTTTACTTTATATTTCACATGCCTTTTAAATCACTTTTCATTCCATTTAATGTGTAGGAGGACGAACAAAAACTGAAGTTCGGACATTGTTTTTTATTGTTTACAGTGTTCATCATGTACGTTAACCCTTTCCTGACATAGGACGTACCGGGCGCCTGCAGATCTCCAGGTTCACAAACAACCCCCCCAGATGCAGATTGGACGCGGTATATTTTGCGGGGGCCTGCTGCTTCCCGCAGCCGGGGGTGAGCACCGGCGCGGGTGATTAAAACCCTTAATGCTGCATTTTCCATCATGAATAAGGGAAAGATAAAGGGGGGGTCCTTCTTTTTTTACGGGGCTAGCGGGGGAATCCGCTCTGTATAAGTACCTGACAGCCTGGGAGTGTTGTAATAAAAACTTCTGGGCTGGTTGTGACGTCGCCATGCCCCTAAAGCATTGTGGCATTTCCAGGTTTTTGGGTGAATCGCCCTGGGGCCGAACACAGAAATGCTGTGTCGATAAAAAAATCCCTATAGGAAAAGTAAAAAAAAAAAATAAAAAAACAAACAAAAAATAAAAAAAAAACATACACCGCCCTTTTCCCAAAAAAGTACAAACCCCATCGCCCCAAAAAGATAAAAAATAAAAAAAAGTCACTATTTGGTATCCACATGGTAATGACTTTTCTTAAACTGTCTGTTAAATTCCCCCCCAAAAACTCCGTAAAAAAAAAACCTCACAAATGCTTTTTTTTTCATTTTGCACACATAAAATGGGTAAAAAGGATCAAAAATATATAACCCAAAGTGGGATAATTAAAAAAATCATTTTCCCCCCAAAAATCCCTTACACAAATCTGTATACGGAAAAATAAAAAAATCATGGCTATCAGAAGATAGTGATACATAAATATTGTTTTACACAATAAAAACACTTTTTTCAAAGCGCTTCAAAATAGAAAACTATATAAATTGGGTATCGCCATAATCGTCTTGACCAAGCGAGTAAAACTAACTTGTCATGTGTACTGCACAGTGACCAATAAAAATGTCAACTCATTTCGCGAAAAATACACACAAAAAAAATCAGCCTATGAAGACAAAAAACACAATTTTTTATAAACACATTTCTATTGTGTAAGAGTAATAAAACATCAAAAACTATATAAAATGTATATCATTGCAACTGTACTGTCCAGCATCGTAAAGTTATCATGTCATTAATCCCGCACGGTGAACACTGTAAAATTGAAGCCAAGAAACAAGGTCAGAACTGCGTTTTTTCCCTCTCATTTTTATTGCCCAATGATAAAAAAACTATGGAACACCAGTGCGCCCAAAATGCACAATACACCCCTAGATGAGCTCCATGAGCGGTGTTGAATCCAAAATGGGGAGACTTTTGGAAGGTTTCACCTGTTCTGGTACTTGGGGGCTTTGCAAAGGCGACATGGCACCCACCAAAATATGCTTTGCAAAAGCCAAATAGCGCTCCCTCCCTTGTACACCTTGCCATGCACCCAAACAGCAGTTTATACCCACATATAGGGTATTGCCAAAATTGAAAGAAATTGCGCAACAAAATTTGGGGTGTTTTTTCCAGGATTACTTGTAAAAATTAAACATTTTCAGCTAAAATTGCAGATTGTTGGAAAAAATTATTTTTTTCACTTTCAGCACCTAACGCAAAAAAATATGTGAAACACCTGTGGGGTCGTTATACTCACTGAACCCTTGGATATATTTCTTAAGGTGTGTAGTTTCCAGTATAAGGTCTTTTAAGGAGTGTCTATTAAGTCTTAGCACCTTAAGGTATCCATAAACTTGGAATGATGCCTAAATACAATTGTATTGAAAATGAGACCCCAAAGTCCGGTAGGTGCTTCTCCTACTCTGTGGCTTGTAGTTGAGCCAAATAGCAAACTATGGCCACATATCGGATATCTCTGAAAATGGCAGAATCTGGGGAATCAATGTTGAGTTTCATTTACCCGGTCACATCTACCGTGTTCCAGTGAATAATGGATAAAAATCGAAAATCTGCAAAGAAAGTGAAGTTTTGAAATTTCACTTCGATTTTGCTTTAATTTCTATGAAATACCTAATGGGTTAACAAACCTCCTAAACACTGTTTTAAATACTTTAAGGGGTGTAATTTCTCAGATTGAGTCCTTTATGGGTATCAAACACACAGGCCCCTCAAAGCCACGTCAGAACTGGACTGGTCCCTTAAAAAAATCTATGTTGCAAATTTTTTTAAAATGTGAAAAAAATTATTTTTAAAAAAGACATTTAAAAATGATGTCAACCTACAGTGGACATATGGTGGATGCTAGTTATAAACTATTTTGAGTGGAATAACTATCTGTCTAATATGCAGAAAATGGCAAATTTTTCCAAATTTTTACGATATTTTGATATTTTCACAAATAAACAAGGATTGCATGGTCCAAAATTTCTTATTATCTTAAAGCACAATGTGTCATGAGAAAACAGTCTGAATCACATGCATAGGTAAAAGTGTCAAAAAGTTCTTCTCACATAAAGTGTCACTTGTCAGATTTCAAAAAATGGGCTCTGTCAGGAAGGCCAAAACTGGCTGTGGAAGTAAATAAATAACATGACATTTTTATAGCACAGGTCGTTATACACGCAGTGATGCCAAACATGTACTCTTTTACTTTTTTTTGAGTGGTAAGCATTTGCAGTGGAGAAAAGGTTTTTTTTTTACATTTTTTTTTACTTGTCCCGATATGGGATTTGACTCACATTAGATTGCTTGATCACTGTTATAATACATACATTGCAGTACAATCAATGTACTATTCTAACTGTCAATCAGCCTGTCAGACCCTGTCCACTGGTGTGGCCTGGTATGCTGACATCACAGACAGACCTTTGTGAGCCCTCCCAATGTCATGGCATGCTATTACTATGTGGTGGCAGATTGCCTATGGGGGACAGAAAGAACCCTACCGTCAAAATCTAAAATGTAAATAACATTAATTGTACTAAGAGTTAACCCCTTAAGACCTGCTTTTGTGTTACATTCGTTTTTCCCTCCTCGCATTCCCGGAGCCATAACTTTTTTATTTTTCTACCGACACAGACCTATGAGGGCTTTTATTTTGCGGAAAAGGATGTACTTTCTAATGATGTTATTCACTATACTATAGAATACACTGGGAAACCGCAAAATAATTCAAACGGGACAAATTGTGAAAAAAAAACGTGCCATGTTTGTGGGTGTTTTGCTTTTACGGTGTTCAATCTTCGGTAAATATAATGTGTTATCTGTATTCTACAGGTAGATATGCATCCGCCAATACCAAAGATTTAGGGTTTCTGTTATGTTTTTGTACCATAAAAAATTCTAAACATCTTCTATTTTTTAAATTTACGCCGCGGTGCCATTTTGTGCAACCAATAACTTTTTCGTACTAACACCTGCGGACGTCAGTGAGGGTGCATTTTTTGTGGGAGGAAGTGTACTTTTTATTGCTAACAGTTTGGAATGCATGCAAATTTTTTGATCACTTTTATTCCAATTTTGATGGGACGTGAAATATCAAAAAAACCGCAAGTTTGGCGTTTGGAATTTTTTTGTTCTACAGTGTTCAGTGTACAGGATAAATGATGTTATATTTTATAGATTGGACTTCTTCGGACACTGCTATACCAAATATGTGTAACTTTTTAATATTTTTTTTAATTTGTAAAATGGCGAAAGGGGGGGTGATTTGAACTTTTAATACTTTTTTTACACTTTAAAACTTTATTCATTTATTTATTTTACTTTAACATTGAGTCCCCATAGTGTGCTTCACCACTAGGGGGCATGATTGTTAATATAGCCCAATGCATTGCATAGACAATGCATTAGGGTGTACCAAAATGGCGGTTCCCCCACTTCCTGCCTGGGGCTGGAAGTGGGGAAATTCAAAACATGGCAGCCACGGAGGCCTTCACAAGGCTTCCCGCTGCCACGTTAGTCAATTGGGACTCTCTGTGATCTCACGGCTGATGTCCCGATCGGAGTGAAGAATGGTGCGCGGCACCGTTTTTCATTCATTTAGACATCGCGGCCATCTTTGTAGCGGCATCTAAAGGGTTAAATGGCGGCGCTGTAACCGCCGGGTGTTAGCTACAATTAGCCGCTTACATGCGGTGGCTGCGTGGCGAGATCACGGAGAGATCCCCCTGCAAAGCACCTTAGCGAACCTGGGACGTACCCATATGTCCAAGGTTGTTAAGGGGTTAAACAGCCATGATCTGGGTAAACTCCATTAGAGCAGGACCCTGGCTGTCAGTTACAGTTGCGTTGACTGTGCACAGAGGCATAACATAAAGCTCCGGGGCCCCAGTGCAAAGTCAATAACAGGGCCCCCACCTACCATGCACAATTTATAATACTGTTATCTTCCTATTCAGTAGAGGAACCTTTGGGCCCCCTAAAGCTCCAAGGCCCGGTAGCGATCGCTACCTCTGCACCCCTATAGCTACGCCCCTGATTGTGCATATACAGCTTCAGAGCCCACAGGATTACCAGGTATGTCATGTTGTGACACAGAATGAAGTCAACATCTCATTTTACTGCCCAGTTAATAAAATTAAATTGACACTCCCTGAAATTTAAGAAGTGCTTTTTTTTAAGACATCATTTGGGAGATGTAATGATGTCATTAAACATACAATGTGTTCTGCAAAAAACAAGCCCTCATAAGAATAAGTTGATGGAAAAATAGAAAAAATGTTGCTCTTTGAAGATGGTATGAAAAAAATAAACAAAAATTATCAAGACAATAAATATCCTAGTGATTAACCCCTATAATATTTTTTATATCAGAATTTTCTGTTGCTTCTCAAAAAATACCATTGTGTAGAATTCCATATTTTTTTTTTGTTTTAAATTCTATATTATATTTTATGAAAAATAAAGAAACATCTTGAATTATTAAACATCTAGAAAAAGTATATAAATCACATGTAAAAAGGAAAGGAAATTCTTGTGCATGTAACACAGCCTATTTAGGATTGTTAGCAAAATGAAGCATTAAGTAATGACATACTAGCTGATGTCTGACATATAAAATTAGAATTATATGTTAAAAATAATGAACAAAGCATAATGAACAAAGTCTAATGGGTATTTTTAAACTGAATGAATTTTTTGGAATAAACTACTGCTCTCTGTACTAGTTTGGCAAAACTACTCACTATGAGCCATGGCATGAAAACAAATAATGATGAATGGGTTATTTGGCATCAAGTGCGTGACAAAACAGTTTTCAATTCCAAATGACAAGAAACTTGGATTTATTTCTCATCCACACGCATGACCCGACCAAAGAACACATCACACCAAGGTTGGATTAAATGGCCATAGCAACCATTTTTATTAAACAACAATAACAAACAGTAAATAACCTTCATTTGCAAAACAATGCAAGCAATTCAACAAAAACATTCTTCCCAACCATAACACAGTTAACAACTGGGGCTGAGGTCCTTGGAGCCACCTACACGTTCTGGCAACCCCTATTTCCTTTTAGTAACTTACCCTCATCTGACACCCCCGGCTCGAGGGCACCAACTGGCCACCCCTGGTGGCCGACCCAACACCTGGCTTTCAGTTTTCCCCACCTTCGCCAGACCAACCACATGTTCCATCATGTGATTTGGGGAACCATAACCACCTCAAACTTCCTCACCATATCAACTAGCTCCAAAGACCCCAACTGCCACAGCAAGCATGCGTGACTCCTAACACATGCGCTGCACCACACAGCCCCAATGCATGCTCTATCCATTCCTGTAGCCCCAGGACCCACAAGTCCAAACCAACCGTTTTCAGATGCACCCCATCTGATCGCCAAAAATCACCATCCCCCGATTCTAGTTCCCGATGCCACACAAAAATCCCCCATGGTTGGTGCAAAACATTAAACAACCAGCAGATGTGGTGTAATGTACAGCCGAAAACGCTCTGTCTTCCACCTTCCAATCCGCTTAACCACCACCACAGGCAGGCCCAGACTTGCCACCTCTGTCGCTGCGCCGATCCTGAAAGAGTGCAGGGCATAATGTACTGGGTCCAAACCCAGTAAAATTAAACAACGCCGAAAAACCACCGTAAACTGGAACCGGGACAAAAATTCCCCACCAAAGTGCTGAAGCACTGTGCCTGACCGAACCGAACACCCCACACTGAACTTGCGCACACATCGCAAAGGGCACATAACTGAAATTGGTACCTTCCTCAACACCACCAGCTGGCCCCTTCCCAAAGTATCGGTCTTGTATCTCTGAATCCGAAACTGCACTCTGTCCCCTAATCCGAAATATACTCCCACTGCAAACCCCTCCTCCCTCCATGAGCTAACTCAGAGAAACCAGCTCACCGATCCTCAGAGCCCCAGAAAAGACCAAAGACAAAGTGAGCCTAAAGAACAGATTCTCCCATAGAGAACACCTGTAACAATACACACCCCAACCTCTCCAACAACCGGAAATCCACTGGACGTCTCCCATCCCTGACACTTCTACCTCTTTGAAAACCCCTTAGCGCCTGCCGTACTAAGAAGGATTTCGTAAGATCAGAACAATTGCGCAATTTCAAACCAAAGGCTAAGGCAGACATAAACCGATTAACCCGAGAAACAGACCATCCTGAAACTGACGCATGGTCCAAAAAACAACATAAAGCCCAGGACCACAACTCCTCGGAAAACCCCCTGCCTAAACCCTGCACCCACAAGACCCAAACTTGCCAAGCTGCCTCATACGCAGACCAGGTACTCTCAGATAGAGAAGCCCGTATCAGCCTTTCCGCTTCACATTGACTGTTTCCCATAAATGCGACCCCCCCGCAGCTGCCGCGTCTGGAGCAAGCTCCCGAAACGGTCCCACTGAAAACGAGACAAGGAATCCGTTATGGAGTTATTCACCCCCGGCACATGCTCCACCACCAGCCACGCATTAAGGGACAGACACCTCAGCACAAGATGCCTCAAAAGACGGACCGCTGGAGGAGAGAATGCGGACAATTTGTTGATCGCCTGAATCACCCCAAGTTATCACAAAAGAAACGCACCTTCTTGTTCCGAAATTCGCAAAATTCAATTTTGCAAGGATTGTATTCCCACAGGGGAATTTTCTTTCGCAGCAACGCCCCATACACCTCCGCCCGCAGCGCCAATAGCTTTTCCTCCAGCAGCCTGCATTCCATTTTTACACTATCAATAATGATCCCTATTCAGGCATGTCATCTTTTCCGTCGCCAAGGGAACCCCAAAAACTCAGCCACCCATTGCATCATCCGCAGCAGCAACGCACAAACATTTTAACCTTCTGGACCAATGCAAAGGAAGTCACCCAGGTAATGTATCACTGACGGAACCCAACCACGTGAATCACCACCCACTCCAAGAATGAACTAAATGCCTCGAAGTAGGCACGGGAAATAGAGCAACCCATTGGCAAACAACGATACACGAAATACCCCCCTTCCCAATAACAACCTAACAACTTCAAACTATCTGGATGAACCGGCAACAAACGGAGAGCCGCCTC
The DNA here is from genome assembly GCA_025379985.1 of Phyllomedusa bahiana. Lineage (NCBI taxonomy): Eukaryota > Metazoa > Chordata > Amphibia > Anura > Hylidae > Phyllomedusa > Phyllomedusa bahiana. Next base: position 9,812 of record JAODAL010036874.1, read on the forward strand.
AATGTCGATCTTTGCTATCAACGCCTCCCTTCCACAACTGTGGACCTAACATGCCGCCGCGTCAAAAGACGTGTACTCGACCGAGCACACCTCAATGGGAAAACTCTATGGGACCACATGGGCCAGGATCGGAAACCGAAAATCGTCCCGCAACCCATTCTCAAGAAGTTCCGCCCCCGCTCTATCAGGATACCTGGTGAGAAACTCCAGCATCCTTCCCAGCCTCACTGGCGTCACCCCGTTGGCCAGCGTGAAAGCTCTTGAGAAAGGGGGAGTGTCCAACCTCAGAAACTTCGCGTACCAGACATACCTACTGCCGCATCAGCTGCAAAGGTGATTTGACGTCACAGAGTCTTGTTGCAGGAGACGCTACTCTACTTGAACCTCGTTCCGATGAAGTGAGTCCATGCTGGCCATAGACAAGGAGTCCTATACGGCTGCTTTAAAACTCGCGGTGTCAAGTGGCCTCCTGCATTATGAACTAACATTGCTGAATGCTCTGCTGCGTGAGACGCCTGATGACTTGTCAACACCGGTAACTCTGTTATTGAGTATTAGAATTCCAGGTTTTATACATGCTTATATTTATATGAAAAATGAAGAGTTTACCTAAATGGAAATATTTTAAGGAACCTTGTATAATAAAGAGAATATTTTAAGAAATAAGCGAATTAGACATTTTATACGGCATACACAGTTGTTTTGAATGAAGATGGAGAATGTGCCACTCTTTGAAGAAACATGAATTAATATATATGATATTATGATTATCTTTTCTCCTTTGGATCGCGTGTGGATGCTGGCTCATCTCTTATAGTTATAATTCACATTCACTTATTGGTTTTTACGCTGCTTATTCAGTTTCCTGTCATTATGTAATGGTTGCTCTTTTTGGCTTTGAGGAGTGAAATCTTCTTCCCAGTTTCAGGAATCTTGGTCTTTATACTAATGAACATCTGTGGAAGGAGTTGTTAAAGTCTCCAGCCAGCTACATAGGACGTTACCAGTAGAATGATGTACCCATATGTCATTTGTCAGGGGTTAAAAGCTATATACACCTTTCAATGCAATTTTCTTTTATTGTTGCATTGTACATTTTGTGGTATGAAAGCATTTCACCTATAGGTCTTTATTAAAAATGTTGCTCAATCGCTCTCCTGAAGCCTGCATGTTTTCACATACAACGCAGGCCGCTCTGTTTCATTCAAAGATAAATCCATCAGAAGAATGGTCTTATGGCTTTGTCTCCAGTCCCCTTCTTTTCTCTCTGGAATGATCTTCTAAGCTGATTTATGACCAAATCAAAGGTAGAATCCATCATACATTCGTGCTTATGGGAAAAAAAATATGGCTTTTGATAGGTAAGAATATACTGTAAATAATAATAAAAAAGTATAATTGGAAGAGGCTAAAACAACTTAATACTATATACTGTAGGTTCTGAATGTGCTGCAAGAACGCCCAAGACCTGCTGAGGCATAGACTCTGTAAGACCTCTGTAGGAGTCCTGTCTTTTCTGAAACCAAAATGTTAGTAACAAATTCTTTAAAGGGGTATACTCATTTTGTTTATTAGCTTTAAACATGTTGGCAAAGGTAAACAAAGATGGTAACCAAATACTGTTGCTGTTCTGATTTTGCTTCCCTTCTCTTCTAGGAGCAGATCCTATCTCCTACCATTGTACGCAAGTTTCCATAGTTACCGGCCACCTCTTTCTCTTGTTACAGACAGGAGCAGTGGCCGGGATGATGACACTTCCTTCTCTGTTCACTATCTTCTCAGTAATTGATGTGTTTACATTACTTACTAAGACACTTTAACCCTTTAGAGTTAAAGGGGTTTTGCCAGGAAGTGAGTTGCTTTCCTCTTATCTGGCTCAGGAGAAAATATAAACAAATCATGAAAGCTGCAGAGGGGAGAGGGAGAGGGCTGAGCAGCAAGGAGCACAGAAGGAGAAAAAAGGTCTCGTCTGCAATGTTCAAGCAAATAATAACATTACAGCTAGTGGATTGTCTATACAGCCTAAAGCCTCATACACTGCACTTTCTCCACAGTCCCTTGGAAGCTCATTCATGTTCCCTGTCATCAGAAAAGAAGTGCAGACAATGCAAACGCAGCCTGTCAGACTCTCCTGGTTGTGTCTAATGCAAACTTTTAAGCAACTAAGGGCTTATAAAGAAAGCTGTAGCTCTCACAGGTTTCACTTTTTGTAATCACATATATTTAGAAAAGTGATTAAATATCCATTTTGGAGAATCCCACGTCAACATACATCGTGGCAAAACCCCTTTAAGTAGCCTTGTGCGCTACAATTTAAAAACTTCCTGCAGTAATATAAATATATTAGGCTCAACTACAAATATCAGAGCTGATGTGTCAGTCACTGTTACAGAACCACTCACATTCTAAACAAGAAGAGTTAGTCTGAAGCTGGCTGTGGCTCTGTTAAACAGCATGGTGAGACAACCCCTTTAAGTCTTTTATGTTGCAAAATGGGACCTCTATGGATAACACTTGTTTTGCCATGACATCCCTTGATTAGATTGAGATCTGGGGATTTTTGAGGCCAAACTAATACATTAAACTCTTTGTTTTGTTTGTTAAACCATTCCTGAATGTTGCGAACGGTGGCGCAGCCTGCAACTCGGGCTGCAGGCGCCGCCGCGGCTCTGCCTGTGCCCCCGCTACCTCCAATCGGCCCAACGCCTCAATCCACGTCAAGCCAGGTGGTCCCTCTTCTTCTCGCACTTCGACTTCCAGATACATTTTCGGCCAGCAGAGAAGAACGTCAGGGCCGATGCGCTCTTCCGTGTCTCCGATGTGTTGGTGGAGGAGGGCGTTCCCCAGCATATAATTTCCCCCGAACGCCTGATCTCTGCGGCTCCGGTGGATCTTCGAAAGGTGCCTCCAGGAAAGACTTACATCCGTCCTGCGCTCCAGAGGAGAATTTTGAAATGGGGACACTGTTCTCTGGTGGCTGGTCACCCAGGACCACACAAATCGTTCCTCCTAATCTCCCGTTTTTACTGGTGGCCGGAGCTTACGAGGGACATCAAGGAATTTGTGAAGTCCTGCGTTACTTGTGCTCGTAACAAGACTCCTCGCCACAAACCCGCGGGTTTTCTCCGGCCTCTGCCCCTTGGACTCATGTGGCGATGGATTTCATCACGGATCTGCCTCCCTCCTCAGGCAACACGGTTTTTCATTGAGTATGGCCATCAGCCCCGCCCTCCGTTACCATTGTCTTCTCCGTCTGAGGTGCCGGCAGCGGATACTTTTGCCCGAGATATGCTGTCCATTTGGAATCAGACACGCCAGTCTCTGCAGCATGCGTCCGCACGCATGAAGGTCCAAGCAGACAAAAATAGAAGACCCTCCCCAGTGTTTTCTCCTGGTGACAAGGTGTGGCTATCGGCTAGATATATCCGGCTCAAGATTCCCTCGTACAAATTGGGTCCCGGACCATTTGAAGTACTCAGTCGCATCAACCCGGTTGCCTATAAACTCCGGCTCGCACCCACAATGCGTATTCCCAACTCCTTCCATGTCTCTCTGTTGAAACCTGTGGTCCTGAACCGCTTTTCCCAGAGGATTGCTCCTCTGTCTTCCGAAGCGGAGTACACCAATATCTTCGCTGTAAATGAAATCCTGGATATGAAGACCATCAGCGGAAAGCAGCATTTCCTTATCAATTGGAAGGAGTTTGGTCCTGAAAAAAGATCTTGGGAGCCGGAGGACAACATCCTGGACCGTGAGTTGCTGCAGAAATTCCTCCAGGCCAGGAAGAAGGGGAGGGCTAAGAGGAGGGGGGGTACTGTTGCGAACGGCGCCGTAGCCTGCAACTCGGGCGGCGGGCGCCGCGGCGGCTCTGCCTGTGCTTCCGCTACTGGGACGAGTGCCACTCGAGTGCCACTCCTCCCCCTGGTCTAGGGCGCATGCGCGCTGACTCTGTGAGATTTAAAGGGCCAATGCACCAGAAATTGGCTAATTGCCGGGCGTTGTCTCTATATTACCTGGGCGCGTCCAACCACTCCCTGCCAGATCTTTAGTGCCTTGCCTATTGAGAAAGCACTAAAAGCACTAGTTCTGATCTACCGTGTACCGTACCGTTTGCTACCGTCTCCTGACCACGAACCTCTGCTGCCTGCCCTGACCTTCTGCCTGTCCACGACCACGAACCATTGCCACCTGTCCTGACCCTCTGCCTGTCCCCGACTATGAGCCTGTCTTACGATTTTGTGCCACGCTACACCTTGGCTGCCTCCGTAAGCAAGTCACGCACGTCAGGGGTAGCGATCTTGTAGACTTCCGCCACAGCACGTCCATCCTGCTTTGCGGCGGGCTCTGGTGAAAACCGGGACCTACTTAGATTCCTCTCCCTGGCATGGCTTACACCATCGCTTGCGGTGGTCCAGTGGATCCACTTCTACGTTCCGGGACCGTTACACTGAACTATTTATGTAGCGTGGCAGGGCACATTATCCTGCTCAAAGAGACTACAGCTGTTAGGGAATACCGTTGATGTTTTGATGCACTTGTCTGCAACAATCTAATAGTAAGCATTAAGTGTGAAAGTACCATCGACATAAATGCCACAACCCAAGGTTTTCCAGCAGAACATTGCCCACAGCATTACAATTGCCCCTGCTAGCTTGACTTCTTTCCATAGTGCATCCTGCTGCTATCTCTTCCCAAGGTTTGTGATCTATACATGCAGTACCTATCTGTAAAAGAAAACATAATTCACCAAACCAGGTCACCCTTTTGTATTGCTGCATGGTACATTTCTGATGTACCAGTAATGTGCAGGACAAGGACGATGAATGGGTGAGGTAGGCAACTGCCTAAGACACCACTTCATCCTAGGCAGGAAGGGGGCACAAGGAGGCATGGATGGGGCTGAATTTTCCATGGGGTCGCTATAAGGGGACCAGATCAGTGATGCATATACAGTCTGTGGTCAGCAGTGGTCCTTAATATTCATTATTGTACAGTATATAGTTTACCTACCTCGTAAACTTATGTGCAGAGCTGCCATAAGGAATTTCAGAGCCCCATGCAGCCAAAAAGTCTGAGCCCCCACCTACCAACGCAAAAAAATAAAAATATTTGTGAATGAAAAAAAAAACCCACACCATTGTGTTTTAAAATTATTTTCTGGACTTCACTGTACAGTATAAGTGACATGTTATTTTTATGCTGCAGGTCGATACAATTCCACTCATACCAAACATATATAGTTTTTATTATGTTCTACTGCTTGTAAAAAATGTAAAAAAAAACATTTTTTTACTATTATTTGTTTTGCATAGCCATTTTTTAGACCAAAAACGTTTTTAGTGTTGTGTCAACTGAGCAGTGTCAGGGCTATTTTTTTGAGGGTAAGCTGTAGTTTTACTGGTAAATTTTGTGGTACATATGACTTTGAATCACTTTTTATACTAATTATTAGCAAAGCCGGGTGAACAAAAACACAATTTTACTGTTTTTTTTCTTATTGTAGTGACTTGGATGAATACGATTATTCACTTCCAATACATAAGCCCTCAGGCTCAAAGGCTTTGTAGTAAGCAAAGCAAGATCATTACAACCCCTTTAAGATTAACTGCGGCCCCTGGTAGAGGTACAATATGGCAATGTGGCCTTTGGACCAGAAAATATTGTGCACCACTGCTCTAGACAGTCTAATATTCAGACCCCCATGGTTGCCAGTATAGTGCCAAACAACTTATGACATCCAGTATTTGCATTATTTAGCTCTGTTTGATATGTTCTGGTCAATATTCAGTATTTAGTGATCATAGTTATATTTTGTAACTTGCAGTTAGTGTCATATAGATAATCCATATGAGTAACCATGTATTGTGTTGTATCAGTTAATATATATTCACTTATTCATGGTAGCTATTGATTAGTTAAATGTTATTTAATCTAGAATCCAATTGCTTATTAGTAGAGGCACTCAAATGGGGACATGTTCAATTTGAAAATGGCTTAACTGAATTTGTGAAAAAGTATGTCCCAAAGCCAATTTTTTTTTTCTAGAGCAAACTCCAACCCAGTTGCTAGCACTATCCCTACACCGATCGTAAACACACTTTCAAACCCTAACCAGACGTATGCTTAGGGTTTGGGTTTTTACTGGCTTTAAAGGGTTAATTTATCATTCCCCAATGGTCCAGGACCCTCCTTGCTCCAGGTGCAGCCTCACTTCTGGTTCATTGCCACCTTGTTGCTTCTCGTGCAGCATCACTTCCGGTTGACATCACTATCATACTGATGCCCCACTGGGTATGTTGTGGGGGTTTTGGATTGGAATTGAGGCTGCACAGGTAGTGAGGACCTGGGAGTGTCTGGGGTGCATGACAATACTCGCACAGTTGCCGCTCCGATCTGCTTCTGCATTTTCTGTCCGGTTTTCCTTAAGTTTGGCTATGTTGCATGCACCTCTGTTCCTCCTGGTTATAGGGAGCGCAGCCAGAATCTGTCGGTATTTGACTCCTGTAGATCCTGCTGTGTTTATCTTCCCCAGCCAATCACCAGTAGACTGAGGTTTTATAAGCATACATGCCAACTCTCCCGTTTTGGCGGGGGGGTCCCGCTATTTGGGGTCCCCCCCCGCCCTCCCGGGGAGTTGGCATTTCTCCCGCCGCCAGCAGCGGCGGGGGTCCTTTAAATGGCCGCGGCGCCGGAGTAGCGCTGGTGCGCTACTCCGGCGCCGCCGTGCATTCCCACGGGCGGGTGAAGCGGGCGCAGGGTCCGCTCACCCGCCCGCGGTCTCACTGTGCGGGGAGGAGGCAGGAGGGAGCGCTCCCTCCTGCATCCTCCCCCTGTATGTCCGGCGTCTGTGCGCGTGGTACACACAGATCAGCGGCGCAGGGGAAATGACGCGCGGTTGCTCTCATTCCCCCTGCGTCACTGAGGAGATCGGACAGGAGCCTGGTCAGGTAAGTGGAATTTATTATTTTATTTTTATTAACTACATGGGGGGCTCTGCCTGGCTACAATGGGGGGGGTCTACCTGGGCTGGCTACAATGGGGGCAACTACCTGGCTGGCTACAATGGGGCAATACCTGGCTGGCTACAATGGGGCAACTACCTGGCTGGCTACAATGGGGGCAATACCTGGCTGGCTACAATGGGGGCAACTACCTGGCTGGCTACAATGGGGGCAACTACCTGGCTGGCTACAATGGGGGCAATACCTGGCTGGCTACAATGGGGGCAACTACCTGGCTGGCTACTAAAGGGGGCAACTACCTGGCTGGCTACTAAAGGGGGCACTACCTACCTGACTACTAAAGGGGGCACTACCTACCTGACTACTAAAGGGGCAACTACCTGACTATTAAAGGGGGCACTACCTGGCTACAATGGGGGGGGGTCTACCTGGCTGGCTACAATGGGGGCAACTACCTGGCTGGCTACAATGGGGGCAATACCTGGCTGGCTACAATGGGGGCAACTACCTGGCTGACTACAATGGGGGCAACTACCTGGCTGGCTACAATGGGGGCAATACCTGGCTGGCTACAATGGGGGCAACTACCTGGCTGGCTACTAAAGGGGGCAACTACCTGGCTGCCTACTAAAGGGGGCAACTACCTGGCTGGCTACTAAAGGGGGCAACTACCTGGCTGGCTAGCTACTAAAGGGGGCACTACCTACCTGGCTGGCTACTAAAGGGGGCACTACCTACCTGACTACTAAAGGGGGCAACTACCTGACTACTAAAGGGGGCAACTACCTCACTACTAAAGGGGGCAACTACCTGACTCTTAACGGGGGCACTACCTGGCTACAAAGGGGGCAACTACCTGGCTAACAACGCGGGAACTACCTAGCAACAAAGGGGCATCTACCTTGCTAACAAGGGGGCATCTACCTGCCTGTAAGGGGCACTACCTGGTTATGGGGGGCTACTACCTGGCTATAAGGGCATTTACCTGTCTTTCTTCCAAAGCTATTATGTAGTTAGGCGAAGTGGGTGTGGCTTTTTGAAGGGGCGTGGCATCTCCTGCTTTTCCATTTTCAAAAGTTGGCAACTATGTTTATAAGGCAGCTCCTCTCAACTTCCTTGCCCTGATCTTGGTGTTTGCCTAGGCTCTTGTCATTCTGTCTTGTCCAGTCTGTCTGTTTGTCTATGTCTCATCTGGCCCTTGTAGGCCTGGTCTGTGTTCTTAGCTTGTGTCTTAGACTATGTTCCTAGCCTGCCTGAGCTCCTAGCTTGCCTCTGATTTTTGCCTGTCTATTCTAGTCTGCATTCCTGCCTCTGTTCCTTGCCTTTATATCCTGGTCTGTGTGTCCTATTTCCTTGTATGGCTTTGTATATGTATATGTTTGTGTATCTTGTACTTCGGCCTCTGTCTGGCCCTCCTTTTTTGGGCTCTATCAGGCCTTCTTGTTTGTCTCATGCTGCACCTAGTTGGTATTCGTTTATCTCCTCGTTACAGTACCTGGCACATCTCCTGGTCCCTTGTTTTGTCTGTTGGTCCTCTGTCTGTGTGGTGTCTTTTGGGGCTTCTGATCTATAAAGGTCAGCTGCCACTGCTGGGGACTGCCCTGAGGTCGCATTTGGCGGCCATCAGGGTTAGGCCACTTAGTCACGCCTCCTCAGAACAAGCCCGGTAGTGACACAGCGGGTCCAAAACCCATTGTAAATGTGACACTGAGAATTTTAAGCTAAGATTTAAGAAAATCTGAACCTTAAGCCTAGTTTAGAGTTAAGTTTGATTTTTTTGTGAATCACACCAAAATTTGGTTTGGGTGAACCTCAGGGACAGACTAGGCCATTTTATCTGGGGCTTGCACCCCTGATAAAATGGCTACTGCCTCAAACCTGGCCCAGACTGGCAGATTCCCGGTGGGCTACACACACAAGTGAGTCTTTTCATCTATATGCACATCCTTCGGACACACATACAGTTGCAGATTACTGTGGGGAAGGGAGCCTACTGAGGGAGGACCTGTGTAACTACCGAGGGAGTACTTAAATATCTATTTACCTAGGGGGCACCTATATACCGACCGAGTGGGCACCTATATGACTACTTACTGAGGGGGAACATATATCCCTAATTACTAAGGACATCTATATTCCTACCTACTGAGGGGACACCTACATACCCAGGTTGTGCCAGTAAGCTGTAGCCTGTACCGACCCCTCCTGTTCCTCTCTGTAAGCAGTGTGTATTTTCTGGCAACACAAGATACAGTGTCCACCACATAGCTGCCACCTCCACCTACCACCCCATGGGGAGTTTGTAGAAAGATAGGGAATTGGTAGGAAGGTGCTGAAAAAGTGAGCAATCTAAGATGTTTGTGTGGTAAATGCTGCAAAGACAAATCGTTGCTGGAAGACGTCATCACGGCGGTCTAAACTAAAGATCTAAAGGGTAAAAAAAAAAGGGAAGATAATGACTCATCAGAGAAGACATCACTTGTGAGTCACTGGCTGTAACTGCGTTGTAATCACTTATATGTCTGCAGAGCGCCTGTGTACAACTGCTAGTCTTTAAGTGGTGGTTTTATGTGGTCATGTATGACCGTATTATTTGGTCTTTAGGTATTATTGGGATTGATGGTCTTGGTATTGTGCATTGTGAGGGTAATATGTTTGTTATGTTTGCTCATTGTTTAGGTGTTTTTTTGGTGACTGTATTATTTAAAGGTATTACACTATCATACATAGATGAGTTCATTTGAAAGGCAAATTTTTTAGCACTGATTTTCATTTTACAGTGTACTGCTGCAGTGATGTACAGTATCTATGCAGAAGACATGACAGGAACATAAGTTTTTTTTTGCATCCGTAAAAATACACACCGCAGTTCATGCGCTGTGTAAAATGTTGCGTGAACCTATCACTGCTGTCCATAATGTAACACAGATGGCCTTTTAGGACCTTAGCAATACCCCTGGTGGACCTGAATTAAATCGCCTGGGTTTGGGTCAAATTTGACACAACACTACTTAGTAGTAAAACAGTCTTAATTGGATAGTAGATGCCTCTACTTTTTTTTCTTCACTGCCGGGTTCCTAATCATACAGAATACAGCAAAAAATAATCACCTTGCACATAAACTCCCCAATGCTGCCCCCCCCCTACATCTCCTCCCTCAATTTGGGTCTACCCTTGTTGAGCGATTACTTGGGCATCGAATCGGGCGATAGTCGATGTCGGCACCTCGAAAAGGTTTTTTTTCGATAGCGTAGTGTACACTCCGATGACCTTTAAAAGCTAGGGGAGAGCAAAAAACCTTCATTCACACCCAAACAGGGGGGGAAAGCGGAAATTAAAAAGGGCCAAAACACAAAGGGATACCTGCACATCTTAGGCAAAAAACCATTAGGTAAAAAGCCACAAAAAAAGTAAAAAACCCCATTCACAACCCCTTTTCTTGTACCACAGCTTTCCCCTTTAAAAACCTGCATCACCCACAAATTTAAAAAGTGCCAAAGGGCAGTATTTTTTGAACCATCATTTATTTGGGGACGGGACTTGAAAAACCCTGTCCGGAACGCAGCTGACCCAAAAAACCTCAGACCCACAGTTTAAAAAGTCCCGGGAAGAAAGTGTCTTTGGGAACCCAATTTAGTTGAATGGACATGAAAAACCTGTCCTGGACGCAGCATACCCTTAAACCTGTTGACCCACAGTTTAAAAAGTGGGGAAAAAGGAGTTTTTCAACCACCTTTTTAGTTGAACGGACTTTGTTTTTTTTACTGTCCGGACCGCGTATGACCTTAAACCTGGCTGACCCCAAATTTAAAAAACCGGGAAAAAGGATCTTTCAACCATTTTATTTCACGGGACAAACGTCCCGTCCTGGCCACATATGACCATTAAACCTGTCTGCCCCCCCAATTAAAAATTTGCCGGAAAAAGGGTCTTCAACCACCTTTTTATTTGAACGGCATGACAAACCTTCCCGGACCGCACAGACCCTTAAACCTGTCTGACCCCAGTTTAAAAAAGGCCGGAAAAAGTAGTCTTAAACCCTTTTTAGTTGAACTGGATTTTAACAAACCCTGTCCGGGGCTAAGCAGGGCCCCCCCTGCATGCCCCCCAGATTTAAAAAAATGCCGGGGAAAAAGGAGTCTTTCAACCACCATTTTAGTTTCACGGAATTGCTAAACCCCCTGGACCCAGTATGACCATTAAACCGTCTGACCCCCAGTTTAAAAAATGTGCCGGAAAAAGGATCTTTCAACCACCATTTTAGTTGAATGGACATTGACTATCCCTGTCCGGGACCCAGTTGACCTTTAAAAACTTTTTGCCCCCCAATTAAAAAGTCCGGGAAAAAAGGAGTTTTAAACCCACCATTTTAGTTGAACTGGACATGACTATACCGTCCTGTCCCACAGCAGACCCAGGGGGGGAGTTACAGGGGTGCGTGAGAGTCCCAGGCGGGTCCGTCATCTTTTAAACAGCGGGTTAAAATGCCCTGTAGACAACGAAAACGTCGTGCTGAAGCGAGTGGGGAAGCAAGTATGAGAACCCAGCCTTCCTCAGTACACAGTCAAGCCCGGGGTAGCGCTTGCCCCCCGTATGAGTGCGGACCAATAGCTCCTTGGAAACTGGTGGTTAACCCCCTTTTTAAAACCCAGGTGCCCTTTTTCTGGCATTTTTTTTCCTTTTTACTCAAAGGCTGGAGAAATGGTTTTGTACTTTGTTCTCTGTCCTGGCTCCATACTCCATGTCCTCTGAATAACCTACACGGTCAATTTTTCCTGTACCCCCTTTGTACTTTTCAAGGAAATTTTTTTTAAAGCTATTTTGTACTGAAATTTTTTAGTAGTTTAATGTAGAAAAAAACATTTTTAAAAAATAGGATGGAACCCCCAACCATGTCTTTTTTTCCTTTTTTTTTTTAATTTATATTAATGGGTTGTCTCAATACAGGGATTGATAGCTTTGTTAAAGACTTGAAAAAAACAAGTCATTTTGCAATATGTTCCCATAACAGTGTCCAACCTTTCCCTTTTTTCTGACACCCCAAACACCCTTGAGCCCCTTGACATTTGTGAAGAACAAATGTCTTTTAGAAACAACTTTTTTTATAAAGGACCTGTTTATAGCGCATGTCACAGCAAAATCCCCCAAAAATTAAAAACAGACCCATGAGCCACTTTTGACAATTTTTGAAGAACAAAAATGTCTATTAGAAACAACATTTTTTAGAATAGACCTGTATTTTGCTGTTTTTCAAACCATGACCCAAAAAAATTATAAATATGACTTCTCAGCCACTGTTAAAAATTGTAGGAAAATACAACTTAAAAGCCCTTTTTTTCTGTTCCAAAGGGACACTTTTATTGCTGACCACAGCAACATGCCCCCAAAAAAAATTATAAATAGACTTCTCAGCCACTGTTAAAAAATTGGGGGGCAACATGGCCCAAAACCATTGACATCAAAAAATTCTAAAAATGAAGTGATTAAAGGAAATTTTTTGTCAAAAACCCCTTGGGTCTTTAAGTCTCCTCACAGAAAAAACCAGCAAATGAACTTTTGGGGAAATGGAAAAAAATTTGCAGTAAAAAAGATATTTAAAAATAAGTTTTTCAAGAGGCCCATTTTTTTTTGGAAAGGGAAATGTAAAGTAGCCAAAAACAAGGGTGACCTCGGAAATTTTGGGCAAAAACAAATCAAGATCCAGCCTGATCATCTTGATAAAGTCAAACATCCCATTATCTGGGGAAAACCGGACTTTTGTCTGAATATCCCCCCGGCTGTGCGAAAGGTCCGCCAAATATGAGCGGTGCTGGGCAGGAAACCCCTCTATGGCGGGCGGCCTCGGGCCTTGCCTTTTGGGTACCAAATCTTTTGGGTCCCAACCATACAAAAACATTGTTGAGACCCCCAAATATCTGCACCATGATTTTTAAGCTGGTCTCGGGGTGTTGATGTGGCCCTGCATTGCATGCTTTGGTAGGTGGTAAAAAAAGATTGGAAAGGGGCCCCCCCTTTAGGCTTCCCCACCTTCCTGCTCTGTGCTGCTGCCGCTACCCTACTTGGCACTCTACCTGTCACGTCGGGGCGTTTTTTCCACCGGACTTTTAAAGAACTGAAGCAAGAAAACAGATTTTCTCCATTGATCAATCGCAAGGTCCCTTTTTCCCTTTTTACTCTCTATTTGGGGGGGGGGGGGGTTGGAAGGAAAGTGCTGAGTTTTTTTTGTACCGGGGACCAGGAGGGGGGGCCACCCGTAACGTTTTTTCTTTTTGATGGCCTTAATGCGAGGTAATGTTGGGGAAATGAGCATAAAAGCACTCTGTGAGAGATGGAGCCTTGATTTCCCAAGCCTCTGGTCGGGGGCCTAAAAAAACTGATTTTCCTCATCTTCCTCCTCCGCCTAAAATTTCACCCAAAAACCCCTTTTTCCAAGGGCAGGGAGTGGGTAATCGGTGTTGGAATACCCCTCCCCTCCTCCGTGCCTCTGGCACAGCTTCAACCAGCCCTGACTTGCCTGAGATAGCACCCTGGGGCTGATGCCCCCCTTGTATAGTCGGGACCCCGAACCATCCTAATGAAGCCCGATGAAATTGGAACTGCGGCCTTTGGGGATTTGAGGGAGAAAAAAGGCCCGTGTCCGTATCGTGTCCGTCTCCTCCTCCCGCGCTGGGGGGGACCTTTGTTTAAGTGTCCAACGATCTTTCCAGAACAAAGATCACCACAATACTATGCTGAAAGGGCATTTGCCGCACTGACCTTTTTGGGGTGGCTTTTTTCAAACGGCAGGGGATGGTGCAAGATCTTTCACCTGCCCCACTCTCTGTGGCCAACAGCCCGAGTCCGCACCGCGCTTGTCAGGCCAGTTCATTTCTACTGCGCAAGGCATTGCCTCTCCAAAAAAATTTGAGCATGTGGGGGGTTTTAATTCCAGGTGTTGCCCGTCAACAATGAGAGGGTTGAGGGGAGGCCGAGCTGACGCTGCAACGCGCCGGGGCGGGACGAAGCGGGGTGCGAACGGCGGAATGGAACTCGACCCGGCCTTTTTCAGCAGCAGCCAGACTGGGGTAGCTCTTTAAAAATTTTTTGGGACGACCGGGTCATGACAGTCCGGGAAGGGTTGGCTCCAGCCTACCTTCAAGGGCGGTCACGATTTCGCCGTTATGGCATACCACCTTGCCGGCCCAAAAGTTTCTTGTCACCCAAAGCCAGCCTGGTCTCTTTGGGCCAGAGCCCAAGCTCCTGACCTGGGTGGGGGGCGGGGCTCCAACAGATTAATTTCAAAACGGTTGGGTTTTTCTGGCAGTGATTCCCAGAGGACCCTTGGGGGGAAAAACCCTGCACCATTTTCCGCATTTTTTAAGAGCGTGCGCGAGGCCTGAGAGCCCCCGTCAACCCCCCCCCAAAACCCCCAAAACCCTCACCAGTGAGCTGTCACAGGATTTTAGCGGGCCTTTGGGCCCTGCTTACTAGTCCATGTTCGGTGGTCAGATGGGTTTTCCGGCCAAGTCAGCAAAGCCTTAAATTTTAGATGACATGGCTGGCCAGGGAAGGGGCGGGTTTTCTGGGAAAAAAAGCCGCTCGGCATTTGGGTTTGGGGCAGGCCGAGGGCCATGACGTGGCGGAACCCTCTGTGCCACCCGACGGAAAAAGGGAACATTTCCAAGGCCAAAAACCGGCAATGCCGCTTCAGGCTTTTTTTCTTTGGGATGGTTTGGGTTAAAGGGTTTTTTTTGCTCCCCAAAATGGAAGACAGAAGGCTGGCTGCTAACGGCCCTGTAGGCGTGAGGTCGTCAAAAAGGCGGGAAGAGGGAAAGGGGAAGGATGGGTCTCTGGTGGCTGGTGGACTTGGGCGACGGTGGAGGGGGAAGCGGGGCGTCCCTGATCATGACTCTGAGAGACATGGGGAGGAGGAACCTTGGGGGTGGGGAGGAGGGGGAGGGGGGAGACAGGGGTGGACAGTTTGGAGGCCCGGGGTCGGTCTGGCCCCCTTTTGGGCCAAAATGTTCCCCCCCATTTAACTCTCTTCGACATGGACTTTAAAATGTTGGTGGGGGTTAACCCCTTAAAGGTTCTTGCCCTACTTTTGCTTTACGGCAAAGGCGGGAAAATGACATGCTGGGGGAATCAGAGGGTTGCTCAAAAAAGGCCCCGGGTTTTAGAGTCCTGGGCCTTTTTGACGGCGATAAGCGAGGGAGGGGTTTGCGCGATGGGCTGGGGGAATCATATCAGCGGGTTTGCACCGCCCTCTCCCTTTTTGTGGGGGGACCCGTATTACACACCCCCATCGTCTTTTCCTCTCCACTCAAAGCCGTCGCAAGCAAAATTCTGCAGAAAAGACCACGATGGATCCGCAATGTCTCATCATCATCATCTCAACCAGGTGACTTGGTCTCCCGACTTTCGCATCCAGAAGCTGCGGGTCAAGCAAGAGGGGCCCGCAAGGCGTTGCCGACCGCCCGGGATTTTTTTCTGATTGACCGGGTTCCTTTTCCCCCTCTGATGGCATCAGAATGGGGGTCAGAGCAACTAAATATCCTCTTTATCTTTTTAAAATGCCTTCTGACCCCAAAACCCCATTTTGTCTCAAAGAGGGCTTTAGACAATGGGTTTCCCGTGGTGGGACCCCGAGTTACATTTGGCGTTAAATTTTGGGCGGATGCTGAAAGATGCTGATGACGACATTTTTTGGCCCTGACTGGGAGGACGAGGAGGTAAAAACTATGCAGGGTTGCATTAACCCCTGAAGGGCGATTGGCGAC
This sequence comes from Phyllomedusa bahiana, assembly GCA_025379985.1. NCBI lineage: Eukaryota > Metazoa > Chordata > Amphibia > Anura > Hylidae > Phyllomedusa > Phyllomedusa bahiana. Next base: position 25,533 of record JAODAL010036874.1, read on the forward strand.
GCTGATCGTTACTGGATTCACAGGGGCCCGACCAAACGATGACAGGTCGATGGGCCTGCAACTGCGATCCGCTGGCTGCGTGTTTTCGCCAGCATGGAAGGGCACCCTTTTCTCATACCTCTACCTCCATGTGCTAACCCCCTCTTTTTCTCGTTACCACCTCATTTCGCTCCATGTTAAAAAAAAAAATTTGAGAAGGAGGGGAAAAGTTTTTTGGAAAGTCTCTTATTTTAAAAAGGCAAATCACACTTTTTTCAAACCCCAATCAAAAAAAAATTGCGGATTAAATTTAACTGCAAAGGGGTCTCATCCAAAAACTGGGCTGGGCAAAATCAAAAACACGTAATGTTATGTTTTTTGTATAAAAAACCGTATTTTTGCCCTTTCATTTTCCCTTGGGACAAAAATTGTGTTTTAGATTTACGTGAAGCTGCGCAATGAAAAAAGCTGTAGTGCGCCAAAGTCAAAAAATACGTTTTTCGTTTGTTTTCGTAAATTTTCCGGGATTTTTTCACCCTTTTTAATTCCCTGTTGACTAAAAATTGTGTTTTTAAGATTTTTCGTCAGTGCGTCAAAGACAAAGCTTTTTGTGCGCCAAATCAAAAAACACGTATCTGAAAGTTTCGGATAAAAAGGGATTTTTTTTCACCTATCAATTCACTTGGTAACTAACAATTGCTGGGTTCAAATTTAATGCAAGCTGGGTCTACAACAAAACGGACTGGGCAAAAGTGCAAAAAACAGTATCTGTAATGTATTCGGGGTTAATACAAGGGGATTTTTTGCACCTTCAAATTTCCCTGTGGGGACTACAAAATTTCTGTATCAAAATTTTTCGCAAAAGTAAACATCAACAAAGCTGGCCTGCGCCAAAAATGAAAAAACACGTAGAAATGTATTCGGATAAAAAAAGGATTTTTTTTGGCACCCATCAACACCTGTGGTGACAAAAAATTGCGTATTCCTTTAAGTGCAAAAGGTTTTCCTCAATGAAAAAGCGTGTGCGCCAAAGTCAAAAAACACTATCTGAAAGTTTGGATAATAAAAGGTATTTTTTTTCACTATCAATTCACCGTGGTAACCACAATTGTGGGTTCAAATTTAACTGCAAGCTGGCTCTATCAAAACAAATCGGACTGGGGAAAAGGGAAAAAACCGTATCTGTAAGTATTTGTTAATCAAGGGATTTTTTGCACCTATAATTACCGTGGTGACTCAAAATTGCTGAAATTTAAATTTTTTAAATGCAAAGTAGTCACAACAAAGCTGGCCTGCGCCAAAATGAAAAAAACCCGTATCTGAAATGTATTCGGGTAATAAAAGGTATTTTTTGGCACCTATCAATTCACCTGTGGTGACAAAAATTGCAGTATTCCATTTAAAGTGCAAGGTGCCTCAATGAACAAAGCTGTAGTGCGCCCCAAAATGAAAAAACACGTATCTGTAATGATCGGAAATAAAAGGGATTTTTTTGGGACCTTCAAATTTACCAGTGAACTACACAATTGCTGGATTTACATTTAACTGCAAGGTGGCCTATCAACAAATTTGGGCTGGGGGAAAAAATCAAAAACACGTATCAGTAAAGATTCGGAAAAAAAGGTATTTTTGGCACCATCAATTCACCTGTGGTACTACAAAAAATTTCTGTAAACAAATTTAACTGCAAAGTAGATCATCAAAAAAGCTGGCCTGCCCCAAAGTGAAAAAACACATCAAATGTATTCGGGTAATAAAAGGTATTTTTTGGCACCTATCAATTCACCTGGTGAAAAAAATGAGTAACCATTTAAGTGCAAGGTGCCTCAAGAAAAAGTGAGTGCCCCCAAATGAAAAAAAAACAAATCGAAATGATTCAATAAAAAAGGTATTTTTTGGGCCCCCCCTACAAAACACCTTTGGGGACTACAAAAAATTTCAGTATTCACATTTAAGTGCAAAGGGGCTCAAAAAAAAAAAAGCTGTATGCGCCAAAGCAAAAAACACGATCTGAAATTTATTCGGATATTACAAGGTATTTTTGGCACCCTAGGAACCTGGCTGACTTGCTGGTTCTAATTTTTTAAATACAAGGGGGATATATCAACAAAGGTGGAATGGGCCCCAAAAATTTAAAATGAAACATCTGAAATGTATCGATAATAAAAGTGGAGTTTTGCACCTAACAAAAGAGACCTCATTTACTAGAAAAGATGTGTATCCTATAAGTTCAGGCTCCCAAACCAGGAAATAAATTTTAGTAAAAAACTGTTATAATAAAACTATTCAATGTCACACTAAGTCTTGGTGAACTTTTTTCCAGTATTCTTTAAGGCTTTTCTGTGTTTCCCCGGGGGGCCCCCCCCCGCTCCCCCGACTTTCAGCGGTAGTGCTCCTTTAAAATTCTTTTACTAAATATATAAAATTCCAATCTTAATCTAACTAAATTTAAGGATCACGCTAATAAGAGGGTTTTTCTATGAAGAAATGAAATAATTTCGCTGATTTTTTTGGACACAAAAGAGCGCACGTCCTTTGCCTGAGACCGAAGACACGAGCTGAACAGGGAAAAGCCGTTTATGTAAAAACGAGGCATTGATTTTTTTCCAGCCAACGCAACCATCACATCCCATCAACGTGCACACACATTTTTCACCCCCGCTCTATTCGAAAGTGATTTCTGGGGCCCCCCAAAATTCGGGAAGGCCCCAAAAAAGGCGGATCTTTTAATGATCACAGATTTTAGTCTTAAATTTTCGCAGATCTAAAAAATTCGATCACCATAAAAACCTTGCCGATTTCAACTTTGTCGATAATAATCACTCAACACTATCTACCACCCTACCAGATATCTGCAATCTGCTGATAATCTTAGATTAAATTCCTCAATCATCCAAACCTCTTATGCCAGTCCCCCAAGGCTTTTCCCCATGCTACAACCTTTTTTGGGCCCTGCTACCCCCATAAATCAGGCTAACCTAAATCCTCATGTTTCAAATTGGGGCCCTGAGGATTCCTCTTTTCAAGGGAGGGCCTCCCAAAATTTCCCAAAATTTCTAACCCATTGCTTTTATTCACCCCATTTTTTGCCCCTCTGGCCCTTTCCTGTACATAGATGCACGTTGTTGCTTTTCATCCACTTTTTTGTGCCTACCCCAAATTTATAGAAAATTTGGGTGGAAACAATGTGGGAAATAAGCATTCTCAAAAATTTCGGGCCCCAAGCGTTCCCCTTTTCCTTAAAAAAACTATGTGTTCTTTATGTTTGTCACAGGCAGTTAGTTTGTATGAATTATACACACAGATTAGTTTTTTTTTTGCAAAAAAATTTTTATAGTATGTTCTCCATCAGGGGGGGAATGGAAAAGAAAATCCCCCCCTGGCCAAAACCCCCCCCCAGGGCCAAAATAAATATCCGCTTAAAAAAATTCCCCCTTTTTCTCGCAAAAACCCCGCCACCTTTTTAAAATTAAAATTTCACTGTAAGCTGCCTTCACACCCCCGCATTTTTGGGCATTTTTGATGTGTTTTTGGTGAGGGGTTTTTTGCAGAAAAGGGGAGAGCAGCTAATTGGTACATTTCGCAGAAAAAAACGCCCCAAAAAATGCACCAAAACCGCTCTGTGCGAGGGAAAAAACCTAAAAAAACAAGCCAAAAAAGAAAAAAGTGGGCAAGAAACCCCCCTCATAGAGTCAAAGGGGTGCCTTTTTCAATCAGGGACAAGCCCCCCACCGGCCACTACTTTAAACAACCCGCATAGCCTACAAAACCCCACCAATCGATCACCAGTTGTAGGTCACCCCTCAAAATGAATTTCACACTGATTCAACACGAAGTAAAATGAACCCCCAAAAGCAAGGGGGGTCACAGGGGAAGTCATTTCTGAAAAGGGAGTTTTTCTCTTCTCCTTTTTTTTTTCCCTTCCAAATTTTTGCTTTCTTTTTTTTTTCTCCCGGTCACTACTCGTCCCTGTAAATTTTTCCACAAATACATCTTAGACTTTTCTCTTTTCCAAACACTTTCCTTCAATTCCCCCAAATCGTACAACTCCCCATCCATAGAGCCCCAAAAAAGTAAAAAGTGCCCCTTTGGTGGGCCCCACAAATAATTGTAACCCCCCAAAAAGTGTATGTTAGATCCCAAAAAAATTTGAAAAATTAAAAAAAAATCATGTGTCAATTAAAAAGGGAGACCCCCCTTTGGAAAGGGATTAAAACCCCCCTATTAGGGGTTTTTAAGTTTAAAAGGGCCCTAAAGGGGTTCCCTCCCTTTTCCCAGGAAAAAACCCAGGGAAGGCCCATAATTAGGCGGCAGGGCCAGGGAATTAGGCAAGGGGGGGGGCCAGTTTTTTTGGGGGGGTAGGGGGTAGTTTTTAAAGGGAGGCAGGGTTTAAATTTTTAGCATGCCGGTCCATTCTTAGGGAGGTTGGGCCAGTAAAAATTTGGGAGGCAGGGCTAGTTTTTAAAAGGGAGGGCAGGGCTAGTTCTTAGGGCGGCCCGGGGCTAAAATTTTTTGGCAGGCAGGGGGTGTTCTTAGGCAGGCAGGTAGGGGTAGTTTTAGGCAGGGAGGGCTGTTCTTAGGCAGGTTGGGGTGTTCTGAGGGAGGCAGGGCTTTCTGAGGCAGGGAGGTTTGGGCTTTTCTTTGGCAAAGGGAGGTAGGGGCTAGTACTTTGGCAGGTAGGGTAGTTTTTAGACAGGCAGGTAGGGGGGTTCTTTGGGGGTAGGCAGGGCTAGTTCTTAGGCCCGGTTGGGGGTTTGTTTTTTAAAGGAGGTTGGGAGGGGTTTGTTAAATTTGGAGGGCAGGGCTGTTCTTTTTGGCAGGCAGGGTAGTTCTTTGGAAAGGGAGGGAGGGGTAGTTTTAAAGGGGGTTGGGGCTAGTTAGAGGCGGCGGGCTTGTTCTGAGGGGGCAGGGCTTTTCTTAGGCAGGTAGGCAGGGCTAGTTCAGAGGCAGGTAGGCAGGGATAGTTTTTAGGCAGGTAGGGCTAGTTCTTAGGCAGGTAGGCAGGGCCCAGTTCTTGGCGGGGGGCAGGGCTAGTTCTTTGGCAGACGGTTTTAAGGGTTTTAGGCCCCGGCAGGGCTTGGTTTTTTAGGGGAGGTAGGGCTAGTTCTTAGGGGGAAGGGGCTAGTTTTTTAGGGAGGTAAAGGGGGGTTCTTGGCAGGTAGGGCTAGTTTTAGGCAGGTAGGGGTAGGTTTTTAGGCAGGCAGGACTTAGTTCTTAGACATAAAGGGGTAAATTCTTAGGCAGGGGAGGGCTAGTTCTTAGGCAGGTAAAGGGTTTTTCTTAGGCAGGCCCGGGTTTTTTCTTTTGGCAGGTAAAAGGGTAATTTTTTAGGCAGGGATGGGTAGTTCTGAGGCGGCAGGGCTGTTCGAGGCGGTAGGGTAGTTTTTTAGGCAGGTAGAGCTTTGTTCTTGTCCCCGGGCCATTTTTTAGTCGGGCCCCTTTTTGGCGGGAGGGCTTGTTCTTAGGAAAGGGAGGGGCTAAAATTTGAGGCGGCAGGGCAAATTCTTAGGGCCCGGGGGGCTAGTTCTTAGGAAGGGGAGGCCAGTAATTTGTTTAAAAAAAATAAAAAAATAATATGCCCCGGCCTCCTGGGAGCTGAACGGTTTAATTTAGAAGTTCCCCCCTTTTTGCCTCGGGGGAGCTTGCACCCCGCGGTGGGGGCTTTTTGGGCCCTGGGGGCTTTCCCTGCCTGGGTCTGTGCCCGGCCCTGCGCCTTGGGGGCGAGAGGGGCCTTTCGGTAAATTTGTAAAAACCCCCATTAGGTAGGGTATTCAAGCCCCCCTTTTAGGAAAATAAGAAAATAGACCCCTAAAGAGGTTTGCTGGGGGGGGCCTAGGGAATTTCCCAGGAGGGCCCCGTAATTAAAGGGAGCAGGGCCCTTTTTTAAAGGGGAGGTGGGCCATTCTTAGGCAGGTAGGGCTAGGGTTTTTTGGTAGGAAAGGGGTTTGTTTTTAGGCAAAGGGAGGGCCCGTTCTTTTGGGAGGTAGGGCCCCGTTAAATTGGCAGGAAAGGGGTAGTTTTTAGGGGGGCAGGGCCAAGTATTTGGAGGCGGTAGGGCTTGTTCTTAGGGGGTAGGGCTAGTTCTGAGGCAGGGAGGGCTATTCTGAGGCGGCAGGTTGGGGATAGTTCTTTGGCAGGCAGGTAGGGGTTTGTACTTAGGCAGTTTTGGCTAGCTTTAGGCGGCCCGGTTGGGGGTTTCTTTGGGAGGTAAGGCTAGTTCTTTGGCAAAGGGAGGTAGGGCTAGTTTTTGGGAGTTAGGGGAGGGGTTTTTCTGAGGCGGGCAGGGCTTGGGTTTTTAGGGAGGGGAGGGCTTTTTTTCTTAGGCAGGTTAGGGGTAAATTTTTTAGGGAGGCGGGGGGGTTTAGACAAAAGGGGTATTTCTTAGGCAGGCAGGGCCCGTTCTTGGCAGGAGGGCTAGTTTCTTTAGGCAGACGGGCTAGTTCTTAGGGGAAAACAGGGCTAGTTCTTAGGCAAATAGGGTAGTTCTTAGGAAAGGGAAGGCTAAATTCCCGAGGGGATAGGGTATTTTTTAGGGACGTAGGGTTTGGTTTTTTAGGCCGGGGCCCGTTTTAGGGAGTAGGGCTACTTTAGGCAGGTTGGTAGTTCTAGGCACGGGGGTATTTTTAGGCAGGTAGGGCTGGGTTCTTTAGGCGGGCGGGCCATAATTAGTTTAAAAAAAAAAAATAAACTTACCTCGTTTTTACCCTCATCCCCGCTCCAGGGCAGCCACTCTCCCCGGGTTGCGGCCATTAGAAAGGGCATACCTTTTCAAAAGCGTGTTTGCTGTCGCCTCCTGGGAGCAAAAACGTGATCAGAATTCCCTGCCTTTTCTGCCTCGGCTGCTGCTTGCACCGCGTGGTGCAGGCAGTGGCCGTGATGGCTGCATGCCTTAGTCTATGACCCGGCCATGCAGCCTTGTGGCGAGAGGGGCCTTTCGGCCCCCGGCACAGAGGTCGGTCGCATATGCCCTTTTTGCGGCCCCTGTACGTCCCCTTTTGCCCCGGGGACTGGGGGCCCGGGGGGGGAAACATCCCCCCCGGCGGGTTCTAGACCGCCTGTGGCCTGGCCCCAGGGGCCCCACCGGGACATCCCCGGGTTTGCCCTTGGGCATTGGCCCTGAGGTACAAAGGGGGGATTTTTCAGCAGATTCTGAAGAAAAAAATAACTTTTGAGGGAGTTTTTTTACAAAAAAATCCTATAGGATTCCATGTGTCCAGAATTGTAGCTCTGGAATGTGCAGATTTAGCAGTTGCATCCTGGCCCTGGTGCCTGGTACATGATAACTGGGGACAGGGGCATAACTAGAATCCATACTGCCCCATAGAAAAATAAGATGGGTCATGACAGGAAACTAAAACGCGAATAAGGATAATTCAAAAAAAACAAAACAGGGTTTAAACATTTTTTTTGAAAGTAGGCATTCTTTAATGTAAGAAAGATAGCTAACTGTGAACATTTGCGTTATTCTACTTTGCAACCATCACATTAGAGAAAGCTAATTTATGGCACATTCTAAAAACAACCTCTTGATGGCAGCACAGTCAGTAAAGTTATGAGTTATAGAAGCCAGTCACACCGTATAACATTCCCCAATGTAATGTTTTCACAATTAATGTTTTGTCTTCGGCTGAATAGTGACATTTCATAGTACATGTTGCTCTGCTATGAATTGTTTGGTTGTTAATATTATACTGGTGCCTGTCTGGCTCATTTGGATACATGGATATAAAGTTTACTTTAATATATAATCCATAGACAGAATGACTCCAGAATTATAAGAAAACCAATGACATAAAAGCATTTGGAAAGAGCATGGCAGCAGTCTGTGTGTTTGTATGCGTATATGGAAAGTGGTAAGGAAGGAGGGGGAGGTGTAAAGTGAATAACAAGTTTAATTTGCTGAATAAATTCAATTACTACACGTTTGCCTGGAGACAGTGAAAACCCAGCATTGTGGCATATTGTGCTGAATGGCATCATAATCTCTGGAAATACTCAGAGACAAACTGTTCCGTGTCAAACATTTCAGAACACTATTGGTTTTATATGTGGGTCTGCTCTCCACCCTCCCAATACTCTCGAGTAATTTTCAGATGGCATCCCCTTTTACTTGTTTTTTCATAATGTTTAATTTTCCCCCCCCTTCCAAAAACCATATTTTTATTTTTTTAGTCTCGTTGTCTTGAAGGTTATTTTTTTTTAAGATAAATACTTTTTAATGGGCCATTTACCCCTAAATAAATGGGGACAAAAAATTCTATTTTGGGTGGTGTTCGAATTTTTTTTTTAATGGAATTCACTGTTCAGTACAAATGACATGTTATCTGTATTCTGCAAGGTCAAACTTTTCCCCGATCCAAATGGTTTGAGGTTTTGTTATGTTTTAGGGCTGAAAAAAAGAAAAACATTCTGTTTTAAATTTGCGCTGCAGCAACTTATTTGCTTTTTCCACCCGTGGGCTTAACTGAGGACTTGTATTTTGTAGGCTAAAGTTTTGCTTTTATTAGTACCATTTTGGGATACATGCAACTTTTTAATCACTTTTTAAATCCAATTTTTGGGGAAGTAAGATGACCAAAAAAGTACATTCACCATACAGGATAAAGGATGTTAGATTTTAATAGATCAGACTTTTATACACAACTTTTTTATTTGTAAAAATTTTTTTAAAAAGGGGGGTGTTTTTTGGGTTTTTTTATTTTTATATTTTTAAAAATGTATTTTTTATTAGTTCTTGTAGTCCCCCTTGGGTGCTTGACAACTAGGGGGCCGCAATCACCTGCAGACCATTCTGCATTATATAAATAATGCATTAAGGTTTACAAAGATGGCTCTTCTATTACATTCTGTCCATATAGCCTATACAGCAGGATGTAATAAAATGTAAAAAGGCAACTCCGAACTTTTAATGATTTTCAGCTGCCATGGCAATGGAGCAAAGAACTGCACAGTTCTACTACAGCATCAAAAAGGTTGAACAGCAGAGAATGGATCCTGGCAGATAGCGATGAATGTCAGCTGTAATTAACAGCTGGCAACCACCATGTATGGAGTTGGCTCAGTGAGTGTGCCTGCTCCATAGCTCGTTAGCGACACTATGATGTACCTGTACCATAACTGTCAGTAAGGGGTTAAAGAGGTAGTAAAATCAATAAATTAGCTTGATAATAGATACAGTATCTTACAAAGTGAGTACACCCCTCACACTTTTGTAAATATTGTATTATTTTTTTTCATGGGACAGCACTGAAGATATGCCCCCAAAATAACTCAACACATAGCCATCAATGTCTAAACTGCTGGCAACAAAGGTCAGTATACCTCCAAGTGAAAATAGACTAATTCTGCCCATTTTGCCATTTTTTCTCCTCGGTGTCATGTGACTCGTTAGTGTTAAAAAGTTTCAGGTGTGAATGGGGGCAAGTGTGTTAAATTTGGTGTTATTGCTCTCACACTCTCATACTGGTCACTGGAAGTACAACATGGCATCTCATGGCAAAAAACTGCCTGAGGATCTGAAAAAAAGAATTGTTGATCTACATAAAGATGGCCTACACTATAAGAAGATTGCCAACACCCTGAAACTGGGCTGCAGCACGATGGCTAAGACAATACAGCAATTTAACAAGACAGGTTCCATTCAGAACAGGCCTTGCCATGGTCAACCAAAGAAGTTGAGTGCACTTGCTCAGTTTAATATCCAGAGATTGTCTTGTCAAGATAGACAAATACTGTAAGTGCTGCCAGCATTGCTGCAGAGGTTAAAGGGTTGCAAGGTTAGCCTTTCAGTGTTCAGACAACACACTGCACACTACATCTAATTGATCTATTTGGTTGTCGTCCCAGAAGGAAGCCTCTTTTAAAGATGATGCACAAAAGCCCGAAGTGGAGGTGTAAGGGTATGTTCCCACGGGGTAATATCGGCACTCATTTCGCCGTGTATTTGTGCTCTAATACGGGCGAGATGCGCTCTGAAATTATGGTAATCCATAGTTCTCAGAGAACTATGGATTACGCCTCCTCTCCCTGCTCGTACAATCCGATCATGCCGCGAGTAATGAATGTCAATGGGGCCGGCGCAAGCTCCCGAAAGACACGATGTACTGCGGCGCGTACTGTACACGCCGAAGTACATCATGTGAACATACCCTAAGGTTTGTCATATTTTGTGACAGCTGCAGTCATTTATTGTAAAAGATAACGGCTGTAAACAGCAGACCCAGGGAGACCACTGGCAGTGACGTTGCTGGAGTGGAGGTGAGGATAAAGGTGAGCAAAGTTTGTTTTATTTTGTAACAGCAGCAGCAATAATTTATTGTAAAATGTAAACCCAGAAAAAAATTTCCACCTTTTCAATCAAAATTTGTAATTTTTGTCCCACAGGATCATAAGATGGCCACACACCTTCTATAGCTGCCGGCTAATGGTCATCCCATACACATGCGCTCAGCTTTAATAAAAGTTTTTCTATCTTTGATCTGTTGGTTGGCCTGTAGTTTTAGGGTAGTATGATCTTTGTATGTTATTGTTTTGGATGCACATGGTTGTGTCCAAGAAATGTGTCAGAGATTGTGAGTATAAAAGTATAAAGAAGTTTTAAAGGAAAAACCGTTCAATGTCACAGACACTGCTGATCTGCAGCGCATATGATTGAGTGGAAGATCCAACTAATTTTCATGAACATTTTCCCTGTGAAAACCCTGTGTTACTGAAGTGCATGCAGTGATTGGTGGTCTAGTAGTGCCTCTTTACAATACAGTGTTTTACTACGTGTTCTGTACTGCTGTTCACATATTCCAAGATGAGCCCAGATGAAGGTGGCCCAATTTTCTTTTTCTGGTACATTGTGTATAAAGTACACGACCCAAAGAAGCTCCTGTCCTCATCATAGAAAGTGATTTCCAGCTTCCAGTCGCTCTTTCTGAAGAATCACTGTACTAGAGGCTGAATTATGCAAATTAATAAAACTTTTGTCCTAGCTTGGCCATGAAAAGATAAGCATGTTATGTTGACATTGCTACCCATGGCACTCTTTTGAAAACAAATATGAAATTGTGAAAATGAACCTACCTGATCAGTTGTCGGGCTTGCACTGTTGTTATATAGAAAGTTATAGCAGCTGTAGCCAGCTAAAGATTTTAATCAAGACTGTTTACAACCGTAGTTCCTTTTTTATTTTAAATGTTTCATGGCTACATAATATGATAAAAAGCAATGTAGTGCATTAATATCAACCAAAGATGGGGATGAATGGAAAGGACAATAAAAAAAAAATAAAAAAGTGATAAATGTAGACATAGTCTTTCGTAAAACTTAGTTTGCTTGATAATGACAAATTTGCACCTCTATGTGTAACACTATAGACATTTGGTGCTGACTAGACTGGGTAGCAGGGTCTAAGGCAATGTCTACTCTGATTCCGACTTGAAATGCTCATCTAAAATCGTAAGTAAATCATCCCCATTGACTTCTATAGAAAATACGCATTGTAATTCATACAATGCATATTTTTGGTGGTCGGTTTTTAGTTTTAAAAAAAAAAAATTAAAACGTTCATTCTATGACTGTATTTTACACGGAAAATATATAGAAATTTACTATTTATGTCAATGGGGATGGGTAAAATCCTCATGTAAAACACACCCAAAACATTTGTATGTGATTTTTAACACAGATTTGCAGCCAAAACCAAATAGAAATGAGTGGGGCTCATGTCTGACTGTAAACCGTGAGTTAAAAAAATGACCCAAATCCACAGTCAATAACATTCGAAATACCTATTGAAAACTGCATTGCCTGACGTGACTTTCAATGGCCTAAAAAGATCCTCCAGTTTTCACCGTTAATACCCACAAGCAGGTATGGACTTGCTCCAGGAAGATCCCCAGGTCATGTTCCCCAGAATAGTCACAGATTTTTTACAGAAGCAGTACAAAAGTTTTCACCCTTTACGCCCCCAAAGAGATGTAGACTTTGCTACAGGAAGATCACAAAATTATTGTCCCCAGTTTGGCAGCAATAGCACTGTGATAGTAGTGGTGTAGCCTATAATTTAGCAAAGTATCGTCATCAAAACTGTAGTTAAAATGCTTCAGTATAGACTAGATAGGACCTTAGTAAATAATATAGCCAGGAGTCAGAGCCAGAATTCAAACAATAGGTGCCAGGCAGACTATCCTAAGGATAACACTACACAGTGCCTTGCGAAAGTATTCAGCCCCCATGAACTTTTCAACCTTTTGCCACATTTTAGGCTTCAAACATAAAGATATAAAATTTTAATTTTTTTGTGAAGAATCAACAACAAGTGGGACACAATTGGAAGTGGAACAATTGCACATCGAGAGACTGAAATTCTTGCCCATTCTTCCTTGGAAAACAGCTGGAGCACAGTGAGGTTGGATGGAGAGCGTTTGTGAACAGCATTTTTCAGCTCTTTCCACAGATTCTCGATTGGATTCAGGTCTAGACTGTGACTTGGCCATTCTAACACCTGGATATGTTTATTTGTGAACCATTCAATTGTAGATTTTGTTTTATGTGTGGGATCAATGTCTTGTTGGAAGAAAATTCTCCGTCCCAGTCTCAGGTCTATTGCAGACTCCAACAGGTTTTCTTCCAGAATGGCCCTGCTTTGGGTCCCTCCATCTTCCATATTTTTAAACCCTTTCCCTTCCCTGCTGAAGAAAGCAGGCCCAAACAATGATTCTGCCCCCCCTCATGTTTGAAAGTGGGGTGGTGTTTCAGGGGGATGGTTGTGTTGCTTTTATGCCAAACATATCGTTTTGCACGTGGGCCCAAAAAATTCAATTTTTGGGTTTTATCTGACAAGCCCCCCTTCTCCTACATTTTGGTGTCTCCCAGGGGGCTTGTGCAAAATTGAAACAAAGTTTTTTTTTGGATATCTTTGAGAAAGCTTTTTTCTTGCCCTCTTCCATAAAGGAGATTTGTGCATGTACGACTGATTGTTGTCCTATGGGCAGATTCTTCCCCTCAGCTGTAGATTCTCAGTTTTATCCCAAATGATCATGGGCCTATTTGGGTGCACTCTGATCAGTCCCTTCCCCGTTGAGATGAAAGTTTTGCCTTTTATTTTGCTTTTTTGCCTCCCTTGTGTGCTCAAATCAGCCTAAATCTCTTTTAAGGATGATACCCCGCTTTAAATTTTGCCTTTTTTGCCACAAGTTTTTTTAGTTACTGAATTGTTTTGCAAGTGTTACAAATAAAGAACCTTGATTGTGTTTAAGTTTTTTGAGATCCAAGGATGCTTTCACAAGCGCATTTTGGTGCAGTTTTAAACTGCGCCCAATTAACTTTCTTTTATTACCAGCAACCCTTCTTTTCAGTTGTCTAAATTGTTCAAAAGATGTTTGAAGAAATCAATTATGTGTTAGAAGTCTTGTGAATTACAAACCACAAATTGTTTTACCCTTTCAAAACATTAAGATAAGGAAAAAAGCTTGCGGTAATAAAGGCAGTTTAATTGGATGCATTTAAAACGCCCCAAAAAACTGCGCTAGGGAAAAACCACCCAAAGCATAAAAATGATTATCTTTTGAAAACCCTTTCTAACAATTCCGTATCTGAAAAACTTGTTTGGTAATTTAATTGCAGTGCGTAAAAAACGCACCGAACCTAAGATGGGCGAATCGATTAACGAAGTGGAATTCTTTTAAATTTCGGGAAAACTTCGGTTTCTAACAAACGAATTTTGGGGGGTTTTCCGGAAGAATGTGCTTTTCATTGAAAAAAATGGCTGCGAGCACAGGCGTTACTGGGGAAAGCACCTGGGGGGAAAAGGGCATACCCCATGACAGTGCAGAGATGAAGCCAATCAAGACCGGGGGGATTCTGTGAGCACCGCACTATATAAGAGAGCGCCCGCTGGAGCTACACTCCCCACTGTACTGACAGGGAAGGTCTGCTGGGGGTGATAGCGCTTTCTGAAGAACTATTTTTACACAGGTTTTTGTGGGGTTTCTCAGCTTTTCCAAAATGTTCTCTGAAAGTTCTATTTCGATTTTTTGGGGTATTGGATCTGAAAACCTGTGCGTCCACTGCACTGCTATACATTTAATATCCAAGTGGGACTAAGCCCTTCCTTTGATTCTTTAAAAAAAAGCGTTTTTAAAATACAAATCCATTCATTTTTTGGCTGCCAATTCTATTCGCAAAATTTTCACCAGGGGGGTTTTTAAGCTTGTTTTGCTGGGGGCTACAAAAATAAAAACCCTCTTTTTTAACGCCCAAAAATTTTAAATTTTTTTGGGAGCCTAATTTCCAAGCAAAGGTTAATTACAATTTATCTCTTTTTTGTGTGGGAGAAAATACCCATTTTAAAAAAACCCAAAAAATCTAGTTTGGGGGGGCTCAATCTTGCGCAATTTACATCCAGGGGTTAAAGCGTTTTTTTGCTGGGGTGCGACAAAAAAAACCTCTTTTTTTAACGCCAAATATATATATTTTTTTTGGTAGCCTAATTCACAAGAAATGTTTAAATTAAATTTTTTTCTCTTGTTGTGTGGGGTAGAAAATACCCATTTTAACACCTACAAAGCACTAGTTTTTGGGGGGTGGGTCAATTCTTTGCGCAAATTTTCATCCAGGGGTTTAATTTAAACGTTGTTTTTTTGGGTGTGCTGACAAAAATAAACCCCTTTTTTTAAAGCCAAATATATAATTTTTTTTGGGAGCCCAATTCACAAGCAAAGGTTAATTCAATTTTAAAATTTTTGTTTTGTGGCTGAAAATACCCTTGAACACGCTACAAAGCTATATTTGGGGTGCTCAATTCTATTGCGCAATTTACAAACCGGGTTAATTAACGGTTTTTTCTGGGGTCGACAAAATAAACCCTTTTTTTCAACCCCAAAAATATATTTTTTTTTTTGGTAGCTAATTCACAAGCAAAGGGTTTAAAACAATTTAAACTCTTGTTGTGTTGCGTAGAAAATAGCCCCTTGTAATCGCACAAACTCTAGTTTGTGGGGGCTCAAATTTTATTGCGAATTTACATCCAGGGGGAATTTAACGTTTTTTTGCGCTGGCTGAAAAAATAAAAACCCTCTTTTTCAACGCCCAAAAATATATTTTTTTTGGGAGCCCAATTCACAACAAAAATTAATTACAATTTAATCTCTTTTTTGGGGAAAAATACACCATTGGGAAAACGCTACAAAGCTACAGTTTTTGGGTGGCTCAAATTTTATTCCAATTTACACCAGGGGGGTTTAAATTAAGCGTTTTTTTCTGCTGTGGCGACAAAAATAAACCGCTTTTTCAAAACCGAAATTTATACATTTTTTTTTTAGATAATTCACAAGCGAAGGTTAATTAACCTGTTTGTGCTTTTACATTTTGTAAAAAAAACCCCAGTGCTTGTAAACGAACATACAAATAAATTTTTCCGGGCCCTTTTGGAGCGCAATTGTTTAAGGATGAATTAAAAAAGTCTTATATGTCCAACCAAGGATTTATTTTCAAGTAACTTTCGCCTTATAATTTAAGATGACTTGTACCCTAGAAATCGTTTAATCACAGATTGCTAGTGAACTTTTGGGGTACAAAAAAAACAAAAAAAACTAATACGATACCTCCA